>JAHDVE020008744.1:0-90766 GCA_022606495.2 Halesus radiatus | reverse complement strand
TTCCGCAGATCGGGATCAGCTGCCCCTATAGTTCGCCTGTGTGCCACACGTCTGACACGATTATCGTCATGTCCAACAAACACTGTTGATGTTCAGTTATCTTCTTTGCAATAAAAATATTATATATTATGGAACATCTGTTGATTTTTGTCGTTTGTAACTTTTTTGTTGCTGTTCTGATTTCGTTTATTTGTGTGTTTTATCGAAAGACCTGTTTCCTCCAATACTTTCGTAATAATGGTCTGAAGTACCAACATATTAATTATATTTAGCCTTTTCAGGTAACATAAATACTGAAGGGGGTTATTCCATTATAAAGTGAGACATTTTATAAAATATTAATATATCCAGCAAATGAAGCTTTCTCCCAGCGCAATAACCCGAGCTTTAAGAATAGGAAAGCTTTCGATGGCTTTTCTTAGATCATTAATCATCTGGGAATTTTCAAGAGCGGCCTAAAATACACCAGTATCGTGGAGCTTGCGTTCATATTTATTATTTTTCACACCGAACGGTATTTTAATTTTCGCACAAGTCATTACCCCGTGAAAGTTACGCAATGGGACGCCCACAAGTTGTGTTTCGAGGGTCAAAATATTTAGCACTGTTGCGATTCTTGATGGGCATTGAAAAACACCGGGAGATTAACGAATCCATTTGCATCAAAGAGAATTACTGCGCCTCACCAGATTTTGTCTGGCCTAGATACATTTTCATTTTAGATATTTAAGAGGAACGGCTGAGCGGACTGTTTCATATAAAACTTAATTTTGAATTTGAGGTCAAAATACTCACCTAAACCTAATGATATATATTTTTTTAATTAAAGGTGTAGTAACTATCTAGTACATATGAGAAATATTTTATTTATTTTTGTTTTACACTATGAAATATAGGCTATTAAAGGAATTCATTTTTCGCGATTTTAGAGGCATCTTTAACAATTATTTGGGGGCTAACGGTGATTTAAAAAAAAAGTTTTACCCCATCTACTTGATCCCCAAATATAATGAAATATAAAATAAAAATTAAAATTAAAATAAGCATTATGGTGGACTTTAAATTAAATTAAAAACAACCAATTGAAAATATCGACCCGAAAGACCTTTTTTTTAAATGTTTTGTTTTCATATTATTATTTACGTAATCATATTTACATTGCAAATATGATAATTATTTTTTGAATATACGATAAACCCGCAAAAAAATTTCTAATTTGCCTCTAAAATTACGAAAATTGATTTTTTTTCATGGCGTATACTTCATAATTTAAAACAAAAATAAATAAAATACTTTTCATACGTACTAGATATTTACTAAAGCTTTAATTTAAAAATATATATCATTCGGTTTGGATGGGTATTTTGGCTTCAAATCCAAAATTAAGTTATGTATGAAACAGGCACCTCAGCCGTTCCTCTTAAAAACGAGATGCATAATAATTGACATTAAGATCAAAGAAACACTTACATTTACTATTTGAGATGCCTTAAGACAAAGAAACACTTACATTTACTATTTGAGATGCCTTAAGATCAAAGAAACACTTACATTTACTATTTGAGATGCCTTAAGATCAAAGAAACACTTACATTTACTATTTGAGATGCCTTAAGATCAAAGAAACGTATACAATATTGAAATTTGATTACAATTAATGTTTTATACTTAAAATAACACATGTAAGTAAAAAGAAATTCCAAGCTCATAGCGCTTAACTTACGAGAATGAATATTCAAAGAAATAATTTTGTGTGCACGTCATTTTTTGTAAATTTTCATTATATAATATTATTTGCACACAATATAAATTTGTAACCAGCTTGTCCGAGGAGTTTTGTTCAGCAATATTATATCATATAACAATAAACAATAAATAATCATGCAACTAGTAGAGCAATGATTCAAGTTCGAGACTTGTTAATATTATCCTCCATTTTTATAAATCCCATATTATTGGCTGCTATCCTTATGATGATCCGCAATACTTTGCAATCATCATAAGGATAGCAAGTATGATATCGGTGTAAATGGCGTAAATTGAACATTAGCTTAGTTGGTTAAGCGGTTACCCCGGATAGGTAGAGGTCCTGGGTTAGAGTCCCAGATGCTGAAATCTTTTTAATTTCTGTTGTTTTTTCGGTTTCGGTTTTTTAAATCTACTAAAGAATTACAGTACGCGGCATTTTAGAAATAAAGTTAGATGCGTTCCATTTAATGGCTATTCAAGCTTGTCAAACCGTAGACAAAGAAATATTTGAAACACACAATATTACTTTCATGTTTTAAAATACCGGAATATCGCGTGAAAAATACGAAAATTCGCAGTATTTACCCGAAAATTGCGAATTTCGCATTATTCATGAGAAAATGGCGAAATTCGCGTTAAAATGACGAACTATTGGTTATTCACGGCGGGTCTGCAGGTTTTTTCTCGCGTGATATGGAAAGGCCGGGTGACACAAACAGGACACTCGGGAACTGTTGACGATTTGTCCTGGCCTACCCTACCGCAATGCGTAAAACACGTAAATATTCAATTAATTGTACAAGGTAAAGAAAGAGCCAAGCATCGCTCTGTTCAAGCATTTGAATTTTTCCTCTTTTAAAATAAATCGTCCGAGCGACGTAACGAACATTCAGAACAGTATAGATTTTCTAATGGTTTCGAGTTTCTGGGTTCAAATTTCGCGGGTGTATACATTTATTAAATTTATTTTTCACATCAATTTCTTTTTGGACATACATAAAATAATAATTTTAAATGTGCCCTAAAATAAAGAGGTTCGATTTACCCGAATAAGGATTCCGGATGCTGCGGTAACATAACACATAAAGAGAGGAATTATTCCATCACGCCATCACTTCGCAGTGTAGGTTAATTGTCATACCTATAGAAGAAATAATAAGTGAACAATTAGTCTTGAATTCCTTTCAAAATAATTGAACGCACCTACGACATCAATAAAATTATTATCCAAACAATTGAACGTTATTAAAATCGCGAACAAGAACGGGCATGCCGTGACTTAATATCGTGAAAATCCTTGACCCCCGCATTGCTCGAACGGCCTAGACAAGGATATACGGCTCTAGGGCAAAATAGAACTTGGTAAACTACGCAGAACTCAGCGAAAGTTTCCCAGCAGTTTAAGGTCTTGATTTTAACAAACTTTGAATGAAAGGTCCCTCTTTTAATTTATCGCATTAAATGTGATATTGAAACATTACAACTGGAAAGTAATTATTTTGTCGTGAATTCGGCAAAAAAATACGGTATACCACACGGTCGGGTCTAGGGACCTCTTTGTAACTTTACAATGTTTTGATGAATGGGCATGTCTACTGTGTGTGTATTATCTCATGTTGATTTTCAAACGAAGCCTTTACGCTCTGTTAGGCGGAGTTCTTAGTAGCGCCAACGACGAGATTGCTTAAGGTGAGTCACATCGGTGAGTAATGTGAGTGTTTCATGTGTGAATATTGTTGACATCATGAGATAAAATACGTAAGAAGATTGGGGGTATTCATCCACGGGAGGACGTAGAAACAGCCGATGATAAATAATAATTATTACTCATTAAAGGAAGCCGACGTGTGTTCATTTTAATTTTTTTACTCATTTTGTGATATTCTAATTTGAGCACTAGGCATAGGTGGCTCCAGTGACCGCGATGTCGATAAGGAAGATCGATAGTTAAATATTGAGGAGCTCTCAAGGTTACTTTCAGAGAAAATACTACCTTTGAATACTAAGAACATAGCTTCCTGGCTGTTCAATCCTAGTCAACTACATTCCGAACTTCTCAGTTTAATAAAACGATAGTATGTTTTGTTGTATCAACAGAATTTCATTTATCAGCGAGGAATTAAGGCGTTTTAAAAAATATACCCATCCAAATCAGTTGTCAAATTGTCATAGCTAGTGAAACTTAATAATAGTCAATTAAATATTATTAATAATCAATTTTTTTTTAAATAGTTATATTTTAAATTTATTTTCAGATTTATAATATTATTAATATAAATTTTAATATTAACTATTATTATTTTATTTGTTATCCCTTGCTATTTTATTTATTTTGTATTATTAATTAATAATATATAAAAATCAATGTAAGTTTGTTTATTTGTCCTCGATGTTCTCGAAAATTACTCCACCGGTTTCGCTTAAAATAGCACAGTTTGTTTTTATTAGTGCCGGGAAGGATTAGAAAGTAGTTTGAAAGAAATCCAACATTTAAAACTGATGCTATAACGTTTTCAAATTAGTATGAAAAACATTGAATCCGCCATGTTTTATTTAGGTTAGCCCATAGATATAACACTCTGGTTATCCACAGATTGCATATTCCAAAGGAAGAAGCTTTTTGGGTAGAATATTACATTTTGAAAAAAAAAACGTTTGAAATGAAATAAAATATTCAAATGAATGTTTCTTTATATTTTCATATCAAGCGGTAACTTGGTGATGTGACATTATAATTTAAAAAAATAAAACAAAAACTTTGTTTACATCACTTTTATTTATACTTTAGCCGACCGGGTTTCGCTACTACCGTAGCTTCTTCAGGGCAGTATACAACTAAACTATGAACTAAGATGCACATGTGTTATAGATTGATACAAACGGGCGAGTGGAGGGCCAAGGGTGGGAGATCAGCAGGTGCTGACCGGGAAGGGTGTTTACTTTGTTTATTGGGAATAATTTAAGAATTATACTTTAATGTTTCTTTATTTGGAGATAGTTAATTTCGATGTCAAATCAATTATGGCACCTCAATGACAAGTGAAAAATCCCGATAAGGCCGGGTACACATCAGCTAGTTAATAATAAAAAAATATTATTTTAAAAATTTCTAATACTATTTATTTATTTTTTTAAATTATTTTTACATTTTTTTATGAATTACGTTTTAATTTGTTCTATTTTCTTAGTATTTGTCTATACTATTATTTTATTTTTAGTAGGTAAATTGTTTATCCTGAAGAGGGGAGCTTCGCTCCCGAAACATATTAAATACAGTGGTTTTAAACAAAGTAATTATTCAATATATTTTTTTTATAACTTATTGAAGTTTGTAAACCTCATTGTAATATTTAATCATTGAAGAAGATAATATTAACACATCCCAAATTAATTTCTGTTGTTTTTTCGGTTTCGTCGTTCATTTGGGATGTGTTAATATTATCTTCTTCAATGATAAAGTAATTATTATTAATATAGTAAATAACAACTTTTCAAAAACGATCACTTCTACTGATAATATACAAGAAAAGTCGAAATATAGAAAATGTTAAATATTTTTTCAGGTACTTGAAGAAGCACTTTAAACAATAATTTACGTTTCATATTTAGCCTGTACAATGATCTTAAGGTATACATTACAGCCACTGAGTAATATTAAGTTGAGAGACTTGTTTTGTGGGTAAATTCATCACAATTTGTTGGATTAAATTATTACTCTGCATCACGGCAAAGTATACTTCTCGGTGCGGCATGTAGCGTGGGTGAAATTTAGATTTTTCTCGAGAAATTAATGTACATTAGTATTTGTCAGTCTTTTTTCTGAGAAAATACAATACGCATTCTAAAGAGGGACTGTTTAAGAGAATTCTTTGAAAATTCCACCGCAATTAAGTAGTGTGACTGACAATGTTTGTGGATCCTGATTGCAGATATGATTTAAGATTTTCACGAGAATGGGGGTTTGAAATAAAATTTTGCATAGTTTGAATGGTGTGAAAGCGGCCGTTTGTGACAATCAGTTGTGTTTTTCTGCGGTTGTGCAATTAACTCCCCAAGAAAAACTACAGCGAACAAGACTTGGATTTATAATATTACTACAGTTACAACAGCACTCCACTACTTCATAGTATTTACCCGTACAAATTGGAACACAGCGCGGCGGTCCTTACGTGCGAATCTCGGAACACACATATTAGGTCAAAAAAACCCGTGGGATATTTCATACAACATAAATATTGTTTCGAACGGTGCCGGTACGTGCGTCAGAGCTAAAATTCCCTATTCCGGTGCGCAGCGACTAAGCAATTTATTTTTCTATTTCATGTGTGAATGGTATTAATATCATTTTACTATTTAAAAGTTTTTGGTATTTCTAATTTTGAAACCATGTTTTTCTTAATCAAATGAAACACTCAAACATTGTTTTAACCACATTTATTTTACACGCCTACCGGTTTCGGAACAACCGTTAGGGCAAGTGTAATATTATAAACACTTGCCCTGACGATGGAACGGTACAAACAAACTTTCTTCTTTTGAATATATAATCTGTGGCTAACCAAAGTGGTATATCTGTAGGCTAACATCAATACAATATGGGGGGTTCAATGTTTTTCATTATAATTTTAAAATGTTATATCAACAGTTTTACATATTGGATTTCATTCAAACTACTCTCTAACCTCTCCCGGTACTAATACGAACAAACTGTGCTATTTTCAGCGTAACAGGTCGAATAATTTTTGAGAAAATCGAGAATACACAGACAAATATTCATTTTTACATATATGGATTAATTAAATTAATAAATTAAAAACTGAAAACAGTTCTTCGTAGTGGCTCTGTTAGACAATGGAATCAAACAAGTAAACAAACAATGAGCACTTTCAACTGAGTGTAATAATCCGCGTTAGTTAGCCAACGGCCACCGCGAGTATCCGGGCATCATAAAGCGAGCGGATAGCCATGGGCATCCGATAATGACTCGCACTGCTTACTGCTGGCGTGGCGCAGTGCTACCGCGAGCAGTACGGGCGGGACGCTCCTAGCCGACCCGTGCGACCTCTCTCTGTCACACGCGATCCGCTGCGAGCCATGGACTCCTGGTAGGCTAACCATGATTGATTGAGTACTTTTTTTTACTTACTTCATAATTTAGCTGGCGGAGTCAAACATATCGCTGATTGTGACTGGCGTCAAAAGTAACAGGTAAAGTGAAGATAATGGACACTGAAGTGTGAATCTCATATAAACATGAATTAATTTGGAGACATGTTACCTTTTCTGAGACTTTACAAACTACCAATCAAATCTAAAAACGTGTAGGATGGAAAGCTGTGTCAGACGTGTGGCACACAGGCATACTATAGGAGGCAGCTGATTCCGATCTGCGAAGAGGGGAGGGAGACACAACCTATCGTTCCCTTGCGAAGGGGGAACGATACCGACAAATTGACGACTTTTGAATTTGCACAAAACTCCCTTTTGTGCAAAACTTCCAAACTCCCTCGCACCGCGTTGCCTCGCTCTTTCGTTTTATTTAGTAATTCTTAAAAAAGCAGTGCCGGGGCACTCCCCGCCACCTGCACAGTATATTTCATAATTTGCACAAAATTACAACGTTTCTTTTGGCTAGGGGAGCCGGGCCAGTTACGAAAAGCAAACATTTATTTTCCGCTTGGGCCCGGCCCCGTACAAGTGCCGACAATATAATTAAACTAATAAATTAAAACTATCGCCACGCCAAACATCGCGGAAGAGGCGAAGACGTCCGACAAAAAATCCATACAACAACTGCACTGTCATCTACATATACGTTTAGTTATTATTACGGACACCCCCGACTGCTTCTACCGTTCACATGCGCGTCATGAATTCTTCTGACATTTATTCTCTGTTCATACGTTCTATATCTACATGCCCAAACAATCTGAGCATCAAAAAAAATCAAATCAAAACAAGTAAAAATAAAACTCCAAAACTAAAAAAAAATACGAATTACGACCCTAAATTAGACAATTTTATTTAATGATAGTCCTTCATTCATTCAGTCCTTAGTACGATTTCGACGGCTAGAGACAAAAGTCACGTGACACCCATTTTGGTCACACCTTAATTCTCTGCCGTCCACGTTTATTTCGCATGATTTTCACTGTGGTAAGCAAATTACAAAACATTTATAAAAAGGGTCAAACTTAATACTCTAACAAAATATTCGGTTTTTATAAACAAGCCGAACCTTTATACTTAGTTGCTGTTTTACTTAAATTGGAGCCACACCTAGCTCACCTCCCGCGCCTCTTATTTTGGTTTCTTCCCCTTGCGCGTTAGGGCACCTTTATGTCTTATTTGCTCTGTGTTTACCACTAATGGAGGATTGACAGAATTATGGTCGAAAATTTGACCGAATGGTCCAAAGCGTAGGGTTTGCACCCAGGCTTCGCGGGATAAATCCTCTGCTAGATATTCCGCTACCAAAAAAGCAATATTTGTCGTTTTTAATAATGGAAGTAGGGAGAAAAAATCGCATACTAAATTGGAACATATTGAGCCGTTTCCCCGCAGGGGTAGGCAGAGATGACGGACCGCCAAATAACTCGATCTTGGCATACACTTCTTGCTTCATTCACTTTCATACAACGTCTCATACATTCTCTTCTGTTATTCCGACTTCTGACATGGCCCGACTCAAGTATTTGATTCACTTGATCGTGCCACGTCTTCATGTCGTCATTGTTTCTACTAACCCCATTTTGCGGTCCGATCCATAGGAAACTGGCAAGCGCAGATAAAAAACGGCCCCTGTCGCCCGTTGATCTCCCGCAACAAGAGCTTTAACTAAGTATTGTTAACTGGACGTATAAATCGTGTTAAATGTCAAAATGGCGAATTATGGCGGTAAATCTTGTCTAGTTTATTGTGCGGCAATAATAAAGCGCAAATGCATACGAGATAAATCCTCGTTAGATATGTCCTAGCAAGTACATGGAGCCAAATAAATCTATTAATCTATTTCATCTGATATTCAATAGTGTGTGGGAAGAAAACATAGATAGGTATTGTGTGAAAAATAATTGCAATAAAGCTGTTTATATCGGCTGTGAAAATCCAGAGGAGAAAAACCGGACAGCTTTAAAATACTACATGAAATTAAGTTTTTTTTAAATTCTATGTCTAAATGTAGCAAGTTCATAAAAGTAACCAATGTCATCTTCATTTTAAAATAATTATAAAGAGAAAAACAGAAATTTTATGTATATATTACAAATATCCCTTAAAAACTGGAGGTTTTATGTTCTTAAATATTTTTTTTTAAATTGAAGATAATCTCTAATCAGTCAAAGGGCTGAAAATGTAATTATATGAAATTCCCTCGATAGAAAAAAATCGTAAACTATACTTCGAAAAATAAAAAAATAACGGGTTTGTTCTGTTATTTAACATGTTATAGGTTTGAAAAAAAAACATAGTGTTTCTTTAAATGCTACTTAAGACATTCGTCTTCAGATTTTTGATCTATCTTAAATATGTCGTATTTTATTAATATTTTTAGAATTGTCACTTACGCCTATTTATTCTAAACGCTCTTCACATTGGTGCGCTCTTTCTATCTTTCGAATGATCATATCTGCCTTTCAACAGCGGTCAGTTGGGATTCAGAGCCGATGCTAGACAGACCTCTTGCCTAAATCTAAATTACCTGAGATCAATGCGGGGCCTTAAGTTATGTATGAAACAGGCAGCGCAGCCGTTCATCTTAAGTCATTGTCATAACACTTCAAGAGAATTTTACAAAATTTGCTTGGCACCTTCTCTGTCAACCTCTTCAAACAGAGCGTGACATAGCGTAATAAATTTAAAAAATAACACATATTATGCGAAATCAAGATTGTTAAGTTCGTGACAAGTTTGAAACAAATAAAAAGCTGTTTAATTTTGTTTTGAAACACGGCAATATTTTATATCCTGTCTGAAGGAATTTATATGGTCCACGATCAGACTTTATGACATTAATAAAAAGAACCCACGCATTCAAGTTCGTTCAATATTGGATACTGTTGCAATATTAGAACATGTTGCCTACAAGATTTTAGTATTATACTCGTATGAGATGATTTCAAAATTAATTAAATCTGTTATGATATTTTTATAAGGATAATAATGACTGGGATTGGCTTTCTGAGCTTGTTTTCCGTGTGTCAAGTTAATAGCTCAAGTCAGTTAGGAATTCTAAATGTTCCACAATTGCTGTTTCAACAATGGCATTTAGTGCAGCGATGCACAATCGATTAGTGGATGGGAGGCCTTCTAAGGCTTCTTAAACTGTTACAGAAAGGACTGAGGTTTCCCTCAAGGATCGTGGATGGGACCACATTGTGCATGCATATCTATGTTTTGTCTGTGGTCATTTCCGTATAACCACTTCCAATACTAATGTCAACATGTGACTGTCAATAAATATTACAAAAGCACGTAAAGCATTCAGTTTGAGGTGGTTTTTCTGACCCTAAAGAAGAAACACTCTGGATGTATCCATCCAAGCGGAAAATTTCGCAGCGGATTCGACGTTGACACACAATGCCTACCCTCGCTGATACTCAAAGGCGTGCATACCATATAGGCGCATAAGCACTGCCTACCCTACCTTCAACAAATAATATTAAAAATTATAAAAATATTGCATGAAATCAATCCATACATTCAAAAATACGCGCCAAGTTCCAGCTAAGAATCGCAGCGCCGCGCGCGCCCGTCCGATTGTCCTACTATAACTTGTCAAAGGCAGGAACTAAGTATGCAAAATGTCATATTCAAATTTTGAGGTGTATTCTACATAAAATGTACATGTGTGCGCAATGCGCAATGCGCAATGCGCAATCAAAAGAAAACTCATTTGCATTAGTGTTGCAAAAGGCCGTGCCTTTCGGTGCAAATTACAAATGTAGCAAACAATGCCATCTGTTGGTAGCTCTATTGATTAGTACACCTTTACTAACGAAATAATGATCATATTGTATTGGCTTTAAAGTACTATAATTTTATTTATCCAGCTGGATAATATATACATAAATGAAGCGGTTATTTGGTATTAAATGTGGCAGGTAATCCCAACAAACAGCAGCTTAGCCATTCTTAGCAAAAAATTTACAATGTACGTGGTATTTTCTTTTTAATGTCATTCCCTGTTTTTCCAACTGCCTATCCTAATTAAAAACTCCGTGCACGCCTATTACTTTAAATCCAAAAAACAACACAATGTCGCAATTGACTGCGTAGTAAAGTATGTCGATCAGTTGATATGTTATTAATACAAAGATCAATCAAATTAATCTATAAACCGATGCTGAGAAACGGAATAATAATTAAAGAAACTTTAAAAAATGATATTAACACAATTACCACGGGTTCAAATTACCTTTCTCCATTCGAACGAAACTACCATGTACATGCCCATGTTTGCTCGATCGGCGGTCATCAAAGGCGCACGAGGTGCTTTGATCGTCTGTCAGACCACATAGCGTTGCAGAATTTATCGGAATGACAAATGACAGACGTAGAAATGACAATCAATACTAGTCTTAAATAGAAAAAGTCGAAGAAGCAGATATGATGAAGCCTCATTCACGAGGGGAGTCTTTTGATGCGACGTTGATTTTGTGTGGAATTTCATTGCGACGATTTTTGCCCACGTGCCTACGGTATGGAGACAATGTACGAAACTAGTTTCTTCATCTTCTAAGTGCAATTTTCACCCTGCTTGGAACAACTCGACAAAACTGCTTGTACCAGTCACTCCTGGTTCGAAGTCATGACATTTTTGAGGAACTGGACTCATACCCGTCACGTAGAAGTCACTAAGTGGTCTTCCTCTAGCGCGCCTTCCAACCAATCAATCAATCTTCCTTTGATTACCTAGTCTGCTAAAAGTTTTATATTTATTTATCTGTTTCGAAATGATCGCTTAGTCAGGACTAACAATAATAGCAATGACAAATAGTACAGGTTAAACAACAAGTGATGTTTTTTTTTTATATAATGTAAATTAAATTTTAAAATGTTATTATTAATTATTATACTGAAAATACCTCCGGGAATAGATAATATATTATCACAATTATTTTCTAAGTAAATCGGTTTCACCGGTAATAAATCATTTTAGGCACCATGAAATTGGATGGGAGTAAATTGAATCATATAGATAAGTCGTCTCGACGTGACCTAACCTCTGTTTGAAAATGATTTTGAACGCCGAAACAGCTGTAACAATAATAAAACGTATAATAGAGTAGATAGGTAAGGATGTGTAAAAGACACAGAGTTAAATTTAATTAATAAAAGACAATACCGTCAAGGTTATTTAGGAAATTCTGGTTTCTAATCCTTCCGAGTTATGTAATAAATATTTTTCATCTATTTTTACATATCGAAACCCCTTGGAATAACAAGGTTCCATCTGAGACTCCAATGTTATGCGATAATGACCCTTAAAGTTGGTCTCTCTAGAGCACATAATCGGACGACATTGCAGTGTCAGATGGAACCTTGTTACTCCAAGGGTCGATATACAAGACAATGTGTTTGAATCCACGTTTATTTTGGTGCAAATACGTCGACTAGTTTCGATTCGACTGGATCATCTTCAGGACATAAAAATTAATTTAATTTTTTAAAAGTTATGAAGTTGTGAATTCTTGCTTGTCATTTGGGTGCCATGATTGTTTTGACAGCGATCTACTATTCTAAACAATGAAACAAAAAACATTCATTTGAAAATTTTATTTCATTCCAAAAACGTATTTTTTCAAAATATATTTAAACAATAAAGTTCTTACGTAGGTACCTACTTGTGTTTTTAATTTTAAATTTATTTTACCCAAACAAATCTTCTTTTGAATACGTAATCTGTGACTAACCAGAGTAGTATGTATATCTTTGGGCTAACCTCAATACAACATGGCGGGTTCAATGTTTTTCATAGTAATTTTAAAACGTTATAGCAACAGTTTTTACATACTGAATTTCATTCAAACTACTCTCTAAACCTTGACGGCACTAATAAGAACAAACTATGCTATTTTCAAACTAATCATTTTCGAGAAAATCGAGGACACACAGAGAGACAAGCGTTCATTTTTATATATATACTCGTAGATTCTTTATATTGTATTGCATGGGTTTAGTGTGTACGAACGTTTAGTTTTATGAATTTTGTTCAGTTTGCAAATCTTCAGCTACTCGAGAATCGATGAGAAAATGTTGCAAGGTGTATACTTAGAATTTTCAAGTCAAATTGGTATAGCGTTTATCGCGAAAGGGCGACTGGCGATCTTGAGAATGGCCGAGCGCCAGCTTCCACGCCTATCTGAATGAGGGTTTTAGTACATATTATTGTTAGACGACATTCTGAAAGTTAGTTTGCAACCAGTTTTTAGTAAGTACAACTTTTTTTATAACTCTACTCGTAAAAGGAAAAATGTGCACTGGAGATAAAGGAATTCAATTAAAAATAACACGAGCTTTGAGATAGCCGAGCAAGTATCGGATACTTGTGACCGTTCTTCCCAACTTTTCAAATGATCAATCTGAGTCACCGATCAGTCAAGTATTCGCTCTGTTTGCCTGTTTCCAATCATTTTTATCATGAATTGTCTTCGGAAGTGCCCGCCCACTGCAAAATAGTGTAGTAGTAAAATAGTAATATAGTAATACTATACACGATAAAATAGTATGAGCCCACTTTTAAGACAATAAAGTGACATTAAAATAAAAACTATCAATAAAAAATTAACATAGATGAGTTAATATTGTATTTATTATGAATACATATCATTTGCTTTAAAAACTAATACATAAACCAACGTTTTATACTTCACGAAAGTGTGTGTTAAAATATATTGAAAATAATGTGTCACCTTGACTTTTGATAACACATTGTACGTTTCGTACAATTGACGTTTCTCGATGAGTGAAAAAACAAGACAATACGTAGCTTATAATTTTAAGGCAATTCAAGTAGATGTTAAAAAGAGGAACTATGACCAATGCTCGCATGTAATCGGAAAGCTGTTCCAGTCTCTTCAAATAGGAGATTTAGAGAGAGAATTGTTGGCTTGGTTTTACAAACTTATTTTATTCGATCAATGATAAAGACAAATTGATAAATTAATAATGTTAAATTGATATTTCTAAGATCCATGGTTGAAATGACAATGACAAATGTTATGGCATCAGATCTCACCGTTCAATAATTCTGTGGCTATTTTTTGGTATGTCTTTTTATAAGCTTAGAAAAAATAAAGCATGAGACAATAAAAAAATGTTTAAAGCGCAAAATCTCCTACTTATGAACTCCTTTTCCCATATTTTCGTATTGTTCAGTGTGGTAAATTATGTTTTTTAGAATATGACCGTAAAACATTTTAATAATTATGTCTGAGGTTTACAGAATAGAATAAAACACGCATTTTGGTGATGTTTTTTTGCCGAAATCGAAACATGCGGCCGATGTACAGTGGGAATTTCAACCTTGTCGCCACCTGCACAAGGAGCGCGTGATTTCGTTAAAATTTTAGCCGGTGGATGGCCTTAAATTGATATTTCTAAGATCCATGGTTGAAATGACAATGACAAATGTTATGGCATCAGATCTCACCGTTCAATAATTCTGTGGCTTACTTCTAAAAACTCCAATACCAGTTTTTCAAATTTCACGAGGACTATGTGGAATTTGTTCTTTTAAGGCAATGAAATGGGAAGTAATGCAAAATCATGTGTTTTCGGTTTGAGCATTTGATGGCCTAGAAATATCACAGATGATTTAATTAAATACTGTAAGTAGGACACACATTGGCCTTTCCTTTAACCGAGTATTTTTTTAGTGTGACTTTTTATAAGCTTAGAAAAAAATTAAGTATCAGACATTAAACAATGTTTAAAGCGCAAACTCTCCTACTTACGAACCCCTTTACCGATATTGTCGTACTGTTCATTGTGGTAAATTGAGTTTTTTTAAATGTGACCGTAAAACATTTTAATAATTATGTCTGAGATTTACAGAATAGAATAAAACACGCATTTTGATGATGGTTTTTTTTGCGTAAATCAAAACATGCGGCCGATGTTAAGCGGGAATCTCAACCTTGTCGCAACCTGCATAAGGAGGGTGTGATTTCGTTGGAATTTTCGGTGGATCGCCTTAAGCATGTTTTTATTTTAAGAAACGTGATTTTCTAGTGTAGAATTGGCCCCCAAAAACCGATAATAAATATATGAAAATTAACATTGGTTCCAATGATATCCCTATTTTGATGCGAATTCGGAAAAAAATACATTTTAAAAAATTGACATCGGCTCTTTAAGAAGCAGGCCACAGAATTGTTGGCATTTCAGAAAAGAGATTTTTTGATAGTTTGTTTATTTAAAAAGGAAGTTGGAGAATTTTCTTTTAAAACGCGTTCTTCCTCGCGTGGTTGGAAAGTCCATGGATAAGTTATGTGTAGATGAATTATTCAGTTTTAGCGTTGCTTCATTACCATACGACCAGATAAGGTGAGGTTAAGTTGACTCAGGACGAGTTGGCCAAGGGTTAAGTTTGCTTAGGATAGTTGTGAAGTTTCAACAAAGTAACATAATCAAGTTTCAACATCTTCAGATAATTGAATTTTATATATATTCAATTTGTACATTATTTAAAAATAATATGTACCTCACAAAAACATACGCCTGTCGAAAGATGAGGTAAGGCACAGCTTCAACTGACTTTAATTTTAACTATTTATATAGCGCAGTTTTTTGTTATTTTACTTCAAATGCGCTTTAGTATAATAAACTTTAAAATAATTATTAACTTTTAATTGATAAACTAAAGTTTTTTTTAAGACAAGATTTTTGTGCGATAAGCCGACGTAGCTCAACGGTAGAGCATCTGACCGGCAATCAGAAGGGTGCAGGTTCGAGTCCTGTCGGCGACATTTATCTTTTCTCGGAAGGTTTTTTCAATTTGAATGAGTGTTTCAGGCTAATAATTATTGTTTAAAAATAATTATTAACTAACTCAATTCAGTATTATTCCCACAGATCTCCGCTCATATTCTATTCATAAACATAATCTATTCATACATTCTTAACATATTATATAAACAAACTAACTAACTAACTAACCATCACGCCGTTTTCCTGCAGGGGTAGGTGAGAGGACGGAATGCCAAACAACTCGATCTTGACATACACTTCTTGATTCATTCATATTCATACGTCTCATACATTCTCTTCTGTTGTTCCGACTTGTGACATGCCCCGACTCAAGTATTTGATTCACTTGATCGTGCCATATCTTCCTCGGACGTCCCCGGCTTCTTCTTCCATTTACATTCGCGTCATACATTCTCTATACACTCCTTTCTCCGATCATTCGATCTATTTGCCCAAACCATTTAAGCGTTCCTTTCTTAATCTTACTCATTACGCTTACATCAGCCTTGCATTCTTTACTAATTTCAACATGTTTCACACGATCAAAGATGGTTTTACCACACATTCGCCTCAGATATGTCATTTCTATAGCTTTCAGTCCACTTTTATCCTTCCTCTGCCTGTTCCATGCCCCACTGCCATACATCGGGGTTGGTTTCAAGCACTTTTGGACCGCTAGCTTCGCTTCTTTGGACAACTTTTTGTTAGCGCCATATGTGCATTCTTACTAATTCTTAACATTATACCTACAGTGCTTCATCTATATTTGCATCTAATACAATTACAAAATATTATACGGTATATACACAAAGCGATACAAAGAGAACGCATTCACAATAACAGTGCAAAAATAGCAATATTTTAATACAGGAGTCAAGTTTTGTTCGGCAATAACCGAGTTTACATAAAAAACTAAAACAAGTAGGAAACCGAAACCAACCAACTGCCGGAGGCTTGAGAAAATGATTTTACAATAAATCTAAGAGAAGTTAAAATTTGTTTTTAAAGCCCGTTTAAATTAAGTCAATTTCAGTATATTAGTAAGAGTTGCGGGAAGTTTATTCCAAATGAAGCCATTTACAAAAAAAAAAAGCTATCATAGTAGACGTCTCGATTTGACCTTGAAAGTTCGATTAGACGAATCTAGATCTGCAGACCTCAGAGTAAGCTGTCTATCGCTGTCGGAAACATAGTTCAGATATATAGGCTGATGCTATTCGCTGCAATGGTTTGAAGGTCAGTAAGCAGATCTTGAACTCTATGTTTTCAGTGAAGGAGATCCCTTAGAAGTGGGGTTATATGACAATATTTAGATTCACAAATATTCTCGCCGCAGAATTGAAGACGGACTGAATACTATTGAATTGTTTTTGAGGGAGACCAGCATATGCACTATTACAATAGTCCACACTTAAGATAATGAATAAATGTTCTGCCTAAGATGGAAAAGGCCAGAATATACAGCTTTTAAAATTTGCGATTCAAGAGAAATACTATTGTCCACCGTGAAACCCGATTATGGGCGCCAATATGGCGATTATGAGTGCCATTCTCCACTGTCCAAAATGTCGAGACTTATTAACTCAAGCCAGGGCCCTGAAATTTTTGGTACCAGTCTAAATGATTTTTGTCAGACTTTAAGAAATTAAATAAGTCATTGCTTAATTCATTTATTAGTTATGTGCCGTTCTGTTTATGTAGATCTTGTTTATTTCATTTCTTATTGTGTATTTTGTGTAATTGGACAATTTAATAGTTCGTTAATAAAAAATAAAATAATAAATTAATGCAAATTTTTGTAATCTCGCAGCATCATCTCACCATGAGATATGGAGCTTTGAAATATCCACTAACTGCTATCTAAAAAAATAGACGAGACACCATATTGATTTTTTTTTTTAATATGAATACCGCACAAGAGTCCCAAACTGCTCCCAACCGTCAGGAGCCAGTGAGACTATGGCATTCCCAATTGGGGAATGTTGTGAAGCTGAAGGTATTGGGGAGGGGAAGGAGAAGGGGGAGAGGAATGTGGGGAAAAGGGGAAATACCTGGCTATTCAGATCTGATTACCAAACACGGCTAAAGCCATTTCAAGCAACGTTTCAATTCTGAATGGTGGTCTTTCACCAGGGCGATACTTAGAGTATCTTCCACTGTTTTATATTGTTCAATTACTTATTCAATATGAAAAAAAATGTGACAGCTGTTATACTTCGCGAAAACGTTAATTTCCATTTAAAGTGTCAAAACACAAGGTTGACGATCATGGGTATTGGATAGTGTATAAAATATTTAAGTCCCAATAGTAAAGGTTTCTTTCTAACTTTTGTGTGTGTTTTTTTTCTGTACTTTAAAATCTGGAGGGGTGCAAGCTAAGATGTTTATACAGATCTACACGGCTCTCCGAGCAGGTGTCCAAAAGACGTACTAACGAACGAAAGCATTTTTATAAAGCCATAGATTTAATTATATCGACCAAATAAACAGTGGCGACCCTCACGACTGCATATTATGACGTGTGTACATAAAAAAAAAATAAACAAAAATAGCAGAACGCTAACCCCTTCCTTACGGTGCTAGAAAATCCGTCGAGCTCCGGTGCTGTACATTCAGTATACAGGGTACACATATGGAATTTGGTAATATTGAAGATGAATACAAATGTATAGCCTTACATTTTATTAATGCTACATATGTACACAAGTAAAATATGTTCTCCCAAATGCATTTTTTTTACAGTAACTCCACATAGGAGGCCCTGAGGGAAATTATTTTCCTCAAGGACCATATCATCTTTGAGGATGCTGTGTGGAAGGTATTTTAGAGGATAGGAAAGAGTGAACTTGGGTCTTGAAGATACTCATGTTGTAGGATGGAGAAAACACAGAGGCCGGCAGAACATTCCGTTCTGTTGAACACAAGAACGAGTCGTAAAATCGACCCGTTCTCAAGTGACAAATGTCAACCGTGTGCAGATTTGGGCGCGAGTTTGGCGTGTTTCCCGACTATACACCGGTGCCGAAGGGATCAATGACCCTAGTTTTTTTTCCTCACATCCCTCTTCCCCTTCTCCTTCCCCTCCCCAATACCTTCAGCCTCACAACATTCCCCAATTGGGAATGCCATAGTCTTACTGGCACCAGACGGTTGGGAGCAGTTGGGACTCTTGTGCGGTATTCATATAAAAAAATAAATAAAAGAAGTTCCTCAGAGCATCTTCCATTAAAATACCGGTAGAACAAGTACAGCATTCCCACCTGACGTCTGTCCTCCAAATAATGCAGTCCGTTTGTTAATCTCTAATCGCGAATCTATCAAACGGACCGCCTGTTACTATATATTTTTGTTTACCATTGCTTCATTCACGTATTATGTATGCGCTGTTATTTTTCTGTAACTCCTACTGTTTATCTTATTTCGTTTTGTGTATTTTGTGTAATCCGGCAATGGTCCGTTAATATAAAAATAAAATAAAATATCTGCACAAAACCATGTACAATGTGACCTCAGAACGGGGTACCCCGGTAAGGTCACTTTTTTCCGAGTGTTAAAAAAATCAGCTTCATTTCATATCTTTGTAGATAATACTCCTAGGTATTATCTGTTCAGTAATTAAAAATATATCGTATTTGTGATACAAAAAATATCATTACCATATTTTCAATGTTATAATTAAGTTCTGCATGTATTTATTATTGTGACGGCTGTTTCGACGTTCAAGGGAAGGGCTTTCTCAACTAGATTTAAACAACATATTAACATACAAAGAAAGCACTTCTTCAAAATTCGCAGAACATCTCTCAGTGAATAATCTCGTCCCGCTTGACAACAACGAGCCTAAATCCTTACATATAGAAAGGGTCTTAGATTAAATTTACTTGAACAATTAGAAATTAATAAAGGAACGAATGATCCTAATGTAAAATTAATCAATAGAGTAAAGAAAATGATATTTTCCCGCTTCTCCGTATGTTCACATTATCAAAACAATATAACACATTTAAATAAATCAATTAATAAAACATTATCATTTAAATACGGGGAAACAAATTATAAATTTAAAAACCTCACAGAATGGAGTACTTTAATTATTTTCTAACTAAATCAGTTTTACCGATAATAAATCATTATTTTTAAAAACCCGTCCAAATCAGAATGGGGTGGAAGTAAATAAAATCACATAAATAAATCGTGGTGGATTAACCGCAGTTTGAAAATGGCCTTGAACACCGAAACAACTGTCACAATACAAAAAAACTAAAACACTTGCAGAACTTAATAATAACATTAATAAATTTGATTTACATAAAATTTTAAAAAATATATTAAATGGAGTTCTACGAATTAAACACAAAAACAATTAATCATTACGATAAATTCAAATATTATTCCCAGCGTACAAAACGCATTAAAATTTCACATATCAACATATGTACGTATATTTCTTTGTTTGTATCAACACGAATATGGCATTCGAATTATAAAAAAACAATAGAATAAACAAATAAAAACGTAATTAAATTCGCGATGAAACAGTGACAGACGCGCAAAAAATAGAAGTTATGGTGGGATGAACACGGGATATGGGGTAAAAAAAAAACATTGCCGTGGGAGAACAAAGATCAAGGGTTCTACCAATAGTTAAAAAAAACATTACTTTAACTATGCATCAAATAATAAGATAATTCGGGAACTTAACAATTCGGAAAAGTCATAAATTTACTAGAAGTAACGAGGAGTCCCATTCCGATTCTTTTTGAGATAAGATAACATTGTCATTATCCTTAGACATAAAGACTTTTTGCTTAACTGCGGTTCCGAATTTATCGGATGACAGCTGCCATTCAGCGAACGATATTCTTAAAAAATATCGATATTTGCATAGTTTTAACAAAATAAAAAATCAGTACTATTGTAAGTATTGACTTCAACCATTATCGGTGAGTTATTTTTCGCATAATGATGCTATTGAATTAACAGAATTAACGAAATTGAGAGCTTATGATTAAAATAAGATAAGTGATTTAAATTCTAAAGATTATAATAAACTACACGTGTTAAGTGTGGTGCTTCGACAGTTATTAATGATACTGTGATATATAAACCACAAACTCTTTTAAAAATGTATTGTCATTGACATGTAATAAGAAACGCAGCTAAGCAAAATGTTTTTTAACCCTAAGGATAAGGACAATATGCCCTATCCTTAAAAAGAACCGAAATCAGGCCCCGGCTTCGACCGAGTGTCGTGACTTTCTTTTCTCGTCCAATTATTTAATTAAATAAAATTAAGAAAAAAACAATACAGCGTCTTGTCTTAGTTTATAAATGTTAAATGAATATTTCAACGTTACACAGCTTTGCATGGAAATGACGTCGTTTTGATTTGTAGACATTAAAAAAAGATGTAAAAATTCATGTCACCAGAGATCGCCAATTGTCAGTTTTTGCTACTCCAAAATTTAAAACTTCATTGTTAAGATCACAGATTGACGTATGGTTTGTCACCGTAAAGTAAAATAACTTATAAATTACATCGAAGAGAAGTGTCAATTTCCTAAACTTCACAGATAGGTGTGTAATACATCTATAAACAGATGATAATCAAAGGGTTTCTTCAACGAAGCACAAAAAAAACACGTTTGAAATTCGCTTTTAAAACAATATTTAAAAAAAAAATACTGATAGTGAAACATACCTTGATTAAATCGGTTGTATCGATTATTAAATAGCCATGGGAATAGTGTTGGATTATTACCTGAAAGAAAGAAAAATAAATTTATTAGTACAATTAATAAAAAAATCAGAACGAGGTGCAATGAAAAATTCTTCTTGCAGCCAATGAAGCTGTCGTGTGTTGCTAATGGAGGCAATAATTGATACCACGACGTTTCCATTGGCTGGAAAAAGCTTTTATTTTGAATATAAAGTAAATCAAATTAAATAATAATATTATTAAATACAGCAAGTATTTTAGCTTTTATTATTTTGACAGCTGTTTCGGCGTTACAAGCCATTTTCAAAGTGTCGTTAACCCAATTTTACTTGATTGATTTTTTAAATGATTTTTTAATATTTTCGGTAAACACCGATTTACTCAGAAAATAATTGTGATAATTAAATATCGCTATTCTGTGAGCCGAAATTTGTTTCCCCGTTTTTAATGATTAGGTGATGAATTTAAATGTGTGTGATAAATCCGTGAATTATTTTTTAAGAATTATATCGTTTATATTTCGTGAAAATACTAAGTGGTGAACAGATAATTTTTTTTATTTATTAACATTATATTAGGATCATTCGATAGTTTGTTTGTCTCTAGTTGCCTAAGCAAAATTAATCTAAGACCCTTTATTTATACATGTAAGGGTTTAGGATAGTTGTTAATTCCTTGAATTTAGTTGAGGAATCCTTTATTAAATTATAATAGCTTTATTTTTTTATAAATAAATTTTATGGATTTCTACGAATTAAATACAATAACAATATATAAATCATTATATATTTTAAGCAATTAACGTTATATAGTTTCAATTGAGAATCTTATAAAAGCTCTCATTCAGTATTTAATTTAATACGAAAGTGTTAAATCTCACAATTTAAAATTAATTATTTTACACCCTGTTCATTATTCGCGTGGAGCTTTCAATTAAGTATAAACCCGACGAAATACCAGCAGAATTTCAGGATCGAATTGCACAACGCCACTTGCATTGCAAATTCAATAAGCACGCAAAAACTAAATACTCTGTATGTAGATTTATGCAGAATGAGATTAACTACTACTGTACAAACATGGGAATCAGAATCGAGTGATTTTGTAATTTACTTTAAATGCAATTCGTGTATTTTTTTAATGACGAAGGGACGTTTTTTTCACTGGAGAATAGAGGTTTTTTTAAATATTTTTTTCTGTTAATATAACTGTAATGGAATTAGCAGCAATTGTGGAAGCAATCTCATTTTATGTTACCCTTTGGATGGCTTCTCTAGGTCGCATCGTTTTCATGCTTAATAAATAACAGTAAGATAAAAAACATTAAAAAAGATGTGTCCTACATTTTCAGTTAATAATTTTCTAGTAAAAATAACGTTAATTTTGTTATATTAACTTCTATAAAACATTGTTTTGGTTTGTCGGAAGCAGAAAGAAATAACTCTCAACTTGGATAACAAAATATAAATGGAAAATGGGTTCATTTGTTGGTTTGTTTATCTTTAGTTGTTTCAGTAAATTTAGTCTAAGACCCTTTCTTTCTATATGTGAGGGTTTAGGCTCGTTGCCAAGCGGAACGTGATTATTCATCAATTGATTATTATTGTGACATCGTATACGTAATTTTTATCTAGTCGAGAAAGAATGTGTATATTTATTATGTATAACAGACTGCGTCCATTTACTATACACATGAACAAAACAATAATTATACATAATGACAAGAATTAAAATGCATTTTTTGTATGTCTCTTGAAACCTTCAAGGTTTGAGTTGAAAATATCAAGAGAGATGTTATTTAGCACCACCATACCCCTTGTCATGCTGTGCTGAGCTCACACGTCTGTTCTACCATGTGGTATATATATCATATCGTGGTGTCGCCCCTGGCAGTAGTTGTTTGGTTATACGTCGACAAATCAAAATAACCAAAAACCATGAAATAGAATTTGCACAGAATACACTGGTGGTCAAATGGCACGTAGGTACAAACAATAATTACAAATTATCTTTTTCTTCTATCTATTATATAAAGAAGAATCTTCCAGGCGGGTGGTGTGTTTGTTTTGTATACAAATCTACAGTTTTATTCCTAGCTTGACGAAAATTTGCACTATCTACAAAACAAGAGGAAGGTCACTGTCTACGTGAAATTTCGAAAAACCACCCTTACCTCTATCCCCCTTACCCACCCTTAAGACTAAACTTAGTTACTAAAAATAAGAGGGAGTAAGAGTGGGGGTAGAAGTAGGGGTAAAGGTAGGGGTAGGAGTAGAGGTAGGAGTAGGGGTAAGAGCAGGAGTAGGTATAGTATAAGGTTTAGGAGTAGGAGTAGGGGTAGGGGTAGGAGTAGGGGTAGGGGTAGGAGTAGGGGGTAGGAGTAGGGGTAGGAGTAGGGGTAGTAGTAGGGGTAGGAGTAGGGGTGGAGTTAAGGATTATAAAACATTACTTCAAACTATTAATAACGCCGGGCAACGCTGGGCACTTCAGCTAGTAATAAATTAGTAATAAATGTTGTCGAAATCGGCATAATAATAAATTTGATACACAATCGTGCAGGACCGTGCCCGAACAACACATATGCAAATGAGCCTATTAATTGAGCGGGTTATGTTAATACGAGGCAGATGTTAACATAATTAAGTCTGTTACTCGGATTAATTTAAATTACATCGGAGAATATCGTCATATTATGTTACCTATGTAAAATGTGACATCGATAGTATTCATCATGGAAACAAAAAATTGTATAAATATTGTCATTTTAAAACTTCGACATCAATTCGTCGCCCAGAACAGAGAGGCGTATCTCATATTTTGCAAATTTCTAGGAGAGTCAAAAAACAGTTTTTTTTTGCCGAATTCTTGTCGGATTTTAATTAAGCATTTTTATTTATGCCATTGGTGAAACATGTAATAATTTTTTTTGTTTTTGATTTGAGAGACCAATAATTTGCATAAAAAATTTAGTATAACGAATAAGTGATATAAATTTGCCCATTTATAGGTTTTTACATGAGTATTATTTATAAATGAATCCAGTGATTTTCCAGGAATTCAAAATAATATTAACACGTAATACCCGGAGGTTCAAAATAAAACACATTCGGCGATGGTGGGTCCAAATTGACCCGGCTGAAATGATGAAATTAAAAGACTTTTTTATGCATTTTTCGTTCATATCCTTACTTTTATATAATATTATGTAATTCCTCATAAACTCATAACATATTCCTTGTGTTTCTTGTATGAAGATGGAAGTTTTAGAAATTAGTATTCCGTAAATGTTGCGGTTCGTCGATATACTAGCGCGGGTACCCCGCGCGACAGCAAAAGGACGACTGACTCAATTGTGTCTCGAGACAGCCGCTGCCGGGTGCTGCTATGATGGTCAGGAGAATGAGGAGGGTAGTCCGGGAGGGGGGTAAAGACTCGTCCCAGGAAGTCAGTGGAAGCGAACATTTTTTATTATTTTTGATTGTATATTTATTAACATTTTCGGGAAATCGACGGTGTGCATTTACAAGTATATCATGTATTATTTAAAATACCAGAAATAAAATCACTTATTTAATTCTTCCTTGTTACTGTACCTTTAATAGAAAGATGTGTAAAAATAAAATAAATTAAATTTATAGCCATATTACATGATGATTGCTTATGCAAATATTAGAAAATATTATATAATGGCGTTCTTATTTGAGTATTTAATTTACTGACACATTAATTTGTCACAATTAAAACCATTGAATGATATACATTTTAGTTAAAAATACTAAAACTTTTATTTTTCAACAAAACAAATTTAAATGAACAATTTTCATTAAAAAATTAAAGGAATCCGGAATTTGATCCGGAAGTCCATTTGCAATGGATTCACTCAGATTTCCTACACTAACTGCATTATCACTTCCATTTTCACTTTCAGATATTTCCTCTAGTAATATGTCTTCCGGATCACTTTCAAATTCTGGATTCAACGATTCGAATTCCAAGTCGCCATCATCACTGATCTCACTGTTAAGTAGCTTTTCAATCTCATTATCAGCTAAATAATTTTGCCTTGCCATTGCGTTAGTACGGTACGAAATAAAAAATAAATAAAACAAAGTTATAAAAATATAATCATAATACTAGAAATGCGCCCGAATGGTTCACAACATCTGCGTGTTAAGGACTGCGAGAGACAAAGACGGAAAGATAGAGCGAGAGATATACTGTTTCGTCAGCTGCTCAAATTCAACTGAGACGAGATGGAGATTTTGCGTGTTTTTATAGACAATTATTCTAATAACTTATTTTAAACGTGTCCGATTTTAATCATTTTTGAGTCGAGATGTGGGTAAATATTTGATAAAAGAATAGACAAGAGGAAATTAGCCTAAACGAAATATTTGCGGCAAAATCTTTTATTTAAAAAACACTGGGTCAAATCAGACCCATCACCGGAGTCGAGGTGTTAAAAAGAAAATTGTACGAAATAAAGGAGAAATTTACTTTAAGGTTCACTGTATTTATTTATTTTTAATTATTATTTTTGCTATAAAAATAAAAAAAATTATGTAAGGCAAATTTGTGTAAAAACGTAAATTGGTCGTTTTTAATTTAATTTAAAGTCCACTATAATGCTTATTTTAATTTTTTTTAATATTTTTATTTTAGCTTTCGTTACATTTTCAAAGCAGATGTGGTGAAACTTTTTTTTATATCACCGTTTGCCCCCAAATGATTGATAAAGATGCCTCTAAAATCGCGAAAAATCAATTCCTTTAATGGCCTATATTTCATAATGTAAAACAAAAATAAATAAATTACTTCTAATCAGTACTAGATATTTACTATACTTTTTGATGAAAAAAATATCATTAGCTTTATGTGAGTATTTTGGCCTTAAATCCAAAATTAAGTTTTGTATGAAACGTTCCTCTTAAACCTTCCTTCTGGAAATTATGGCCTGGAATTTAGGTTACTCTTTACACTCGCTGAGAGAGATATTACGTTCGTCAAATTGGTCTCTGGTAAGAGGCCTGACAAGATAAGCCGAGTAACACCATTACTAAAAATTACTGTAATGCCCGACCCATGATTCTTTCAATATTTAATATAATAAATACCGTTGTTCTGGCAACCCTAGATATAAACAGTAACTTAATAGAATTAATACCCCGTAAAGACAGAATTACATTCCCCGCATTATTAATCACGGGATATTAGGCATGATCAAGTCAAACGATATTGCTGAGCGTTTAATAATGAAGTTAGTTAGAATTACACACGAAACAATGATAATAATTATAAGTTTCTGGTCTACAATTAAATTACATGGAGGGATGTAAGAAAATGAAGCTGGCGGCCCCGTTTTTCAGTTCTTTCTATTGTGAAAGATTTATAAGAATCACAGATTTTTCATAATGCATTTTGTCAAAGGACGTAAGAGTATACTTAAATGGGTTTGAAATTCAAGAATCCCTTGAGCTGGAGGTGACAATATGCACCGACGAATAACGCGATTTTTTGTTGTTTTTATTTTGAACTGGCTGAAGTTCCCGGCGTTACTCGGGGTTATGAAAGGTTTGGAGTAAATTTTTGTGGTTGTGATGTGTTACCAAGTAGTTTTCTTCTTATTTTGAACGTCAAGTGTGCAAAATTTCATCAAGAAGTACCAAATATCTGCTTTAAGGGGTGGGAAACGGGGAAAGGGGTGGTTTTTCGAAATCTCACGTAGACGGTGACCTTCCTCTTGTTTCGAAAGTCAAATGTGCAAAATTGCCTTAAGCTCGGAATAAAACTGTAGATTTGTTTACAAAACGAACACCCACCTGAAAAAACAGATTAATTCCGGGCTTCGCAAATGCGGTTCACGCAATAATCGACCCCGTTGCAGAGCGAGATGTGGGATAACGTGAGTCAAAATCGAACACTCTGAAAAACAACTCCGCTGCTGGAATTGGAGTATTAATATATAAATGAGCGAGAGGGTTTATGTAAGGTGGGATGGTCGCACTTGACTTAACTAAATAATTTCAAGCAAACCACTCACGAAAAACCAAGAACAAAATAAGGATATAAGAGCTCAAACGTAGGGGCAATACAGTACCCAGGATGAAGGAGCAGTTAACCCGAGGTCGCGTCACCGCCGCCAGCTGGCGTGTGCCGCCGCGATAATAATATAATTAGACGACTGTTCCCGGGATAATGCCGTTTGAGGCTTCGCCACGTCTTGGGTAAAGCCTCTTCTCTCTTATTGTCTATTAACTTTGTTTGTTTGTGGTTTTATTCTGCGATTAGCGGAAACTGTAAGCACAGAATACCGGTGTCAGCCATACGTGAAAAAGATGCAATTTCGGTGTAAGAATTTATATGTAATTGAACAAAAACTAATTAATTATTTGAAAAGATTGTATCGCACTCCTACGTGCACTACTAGACTTTCGTTTTGACTAAAATACGATGGATTATAGTCAATTCTAAATTAAAAAGAAATAAATTGAGTACGCCAGGAATCCTCGACCAGCCCAAGTTTGGAAGTTATCAAAAAGATTAAACACTCGTATCACTAGAAGTGCCAACAAAGATTTACTCCAAATTCCCGTAATTCATACTATTTTTGGGCAACGGAATTTTAGGTACTTCGCGACAAGAATTTACAACATTCTTCCGGTTACCATAAAAAAATCTGATTCACAAAAAATATTCAAAGACAATGTAAAAAATTGGATTAAAAGTAATGATAGGGCATGTGCACTAACCCAAATTCGAAATTATTGATTCAACGATTTACGAAGCATACCTTAATATAAGTATACGAGGTGTCTTCAAAAGAAAAGGTGAATTTTGAATTTTCGCGGGCTGTGTACATTCGATTATCGTTTTTTTTTATTGTGTTGGTACACATATGTTTATCATATGTTAGCATTATCAGCCATTTTGGATCAGTGGTTTGTTTTTGACAACTGGAAAGGTTAGTCACGTTTTTGGGTGTTCTTCGATTTTTTATTTAGGTTCGTTTTCTGAGGCATCTTCACTTCACTCGGACTGATGGTGCCTCAGAAAACGAACCTAAATAAAAAATTGAAGAACACACAAAAACGTGACTAACCTTTCCAGTTGTCAAAAACAAACCACTGATCCAAAATGGCTGATAATGCTAACATATGATAAACATATGTGTACCAACATAACAAAAACAATAAATCGATAATCGAATGTACACAGCCCGCGAAAATTAAATTCACCTTTTCTTTTGAGCACACCTCGTATATTCATAGGTATTTTAAAACTTTAAGATAATTTGCAAAATTAATGCCTCAACACAGGCTAGCCTAGTGAGGCGGGTTATGTGAAACTTCAACTATAACTGTTATTATATTATTTTATATTTTACTTTATAAACTACTGTACACTTACATTATTATATTATACATGTCTTTTAGTTATAGTTAAATTTAATTACAATAAAGTAATTATTATTATGGATGGATTGTTGTTATTTCTGATATTATATTTGTGATGAATAATACAATGGTATAGCAAGGCTTGAATATCTCTACAGTAAATTATTGAAGGCTGTTGTTTACTGAGAATTTGGTGATAAAAAAAGAAGGAATAATGCAGTCGATGCACTTTATAACTTTAACATTTGAAAGGCATAGAAATATACAGTAAATTGAGATAAAAGTTGAATATTAAATTGTTGCGTTCACACTGAGTTAATTCTAACATAAAGGTGCAATCACATTCTGAACTGAACCAAAAATTATTGAACAAAAAATAACATTAAAATATGAAAAATACTAATAATCTTACATTGACACTGAACAAAGATACAGTCACATATACAGTCACATACAGCGCCCTTGAGGTGATTTTTCACAAAAACGGCGCTATACAAATCATCCAACTATTATTATTATTATTATTATTATTATTATTATTAACGAGAAATTTTCTAGCTCCCACATTAGAAAACAACGAATTATCGTAGTTTAATAATTTACCATTTAATTTATCATTTACTTATTAATATTTACTACTCTTTATTCATGAATTATTATTTACTTATTAGTATTTACTGATCATTATTAAATTGTATAGCCGCTCATCTCAACACAGGCCTGTCCTAGGGAGATGAGTGTCTAATGTTTTTGTTGTCATATTTAAATTTAATGAAATTAAATAACTAATATATTATTATAATAGTTAACTAAAAATTAAATGAATACCCATCTTGACACATTTTTCGATAAACTTCTAGCATGCCGCGTAACCGGATATATCTTCAAATTAAGATCGTATTCAGTAACTAAAGCTACATAATCGAAACTTCGTGGCATTTTTGTATAACGATTCGTAGCATTAACTTCAACCAAATTCTGGGTATCTGGAGTTTTCATGAATGTAGTTTCGTTCGTGTAAACGACCGTAAATTCTCACTTAGATTTAAATCTGTTCGTGCTAGTATGTAAAACGTTCAAAAATACACCGCAAATTGAACCCATTTCGCTACAGAGAACGGCTCTGCGAACTTTCTTTTCGAAGCAGGGAGAGCTTCTTCATTTTATTATTTTTAAATTGTCTTAATACGTTGAATATTCATGGCGAGACTCTGGTACCTGGAGATCACAGGGAGTATTCCAAAAAATATGCAATAAATTAATATTAACGGAGAAAATCTGAAAATGAGAGTAATAAAGTGGGCGTATCAAAAAGTTTAGGACGAGTGTTGTGTTATTACAGATGTCATATCGAATAAAGTTCGTTCAATTCTTGCTAACACGTTTCTTTTGCTTCATTACTGCCTACTCAAAATCATAATGCATACGCATAATTATTTGTTAACTTAATTCTCCTACCCGTTATTTTTAGCTGTGCTACTTATTTCAAGTGGGATTTACAAATAAATAAGGCTTGTATACGATTAAGATCAATTGTTAGTTGATTATTTAAATTAAAATTCTGTGTTCCAATCTGTACACTTCGAATAATTTATTTATCATTAGCGGAATCTGGTATAAGGTATGGAATTACAGCCTGGGGACTTTCCTGTAAAACAAACATCAATCATGTTAAATCAGTACAAAATTCATTGGTTAAATTATTAGCTCATAAAAGTTAATACGAACAAAGGCAAAATATTACATACTTTTATCAGTCTTAAAATTCTTTCAGTTAGATCAATTCTGTGGTACAAAATTATATTTCAGCACATTAATAACCCCTTACTTAATACAAATAGACTAGAGCACACTTACAATACTCGTCTCAATTTTAATGAAGGATTAATGGTTCCTAAGCATAAAAACAAATATGGACAAAGAACTTTAGATTACACGATTCCTAGTTGTATAGAGTGCCAGGCTACGACGTCTACAGAAACGACAGACCACTACCTGAGGACAGAAGGGCACGCGCAGCGGGCGGAACAGCCATCCTCACACGCCAAGGACTCCAGATAACGAGACTACCAACACCTGCTATGGAAAACATGGAAGCTACTGTCATCAGAGTCGAGACAAACCACCTACCGACTACAATCATCTCGGCATACTGCCCGTCGAACTCAGCGAATATCACGAGAGGCGACCTCAACAAATTACTCGCGCTAGGTACAAGAGTACTCGTAGGAGGCGATCTAAACTCCAAACACCGACATTGGAATAACTTCAGATCCAATAAAAACGGAAATATTCTCTTCAAACACCTCGAGAATCACGACTACGTAGTGCTCGCACCGGACAAGCCGACCCTATACAACCCGAGGATGACATACCCGAGCACTCTCGATATCGCGCTGGTGAAAAACATACCATCCACATCTCCACTGATGACACTAGACAAACTATCATCCGACCATTTTCCGGTGAGCTTCACAATCGGCGGCAACATCACGAGAAAAACCAGAACTCAACTCGATCTCCGAAAAGCCGATTGGAAAAACTTCAAGGAGGGGATCAACGAGCAAATCTACCTAACATCTGAGACTCTCACTACGCCGGCGCGCATTGACGAAGCGGTCAACTCGCTGACGAAAAACATCCAAACAGCCCGCGATAAGTGCATCCCCGTGAAGAAAATTCAACCCTTCACCGTGAAGCTCACAACGTACATCAAACTTCTGATCACCGAAAAAAATAGACTTCGCCGAATCCACCAGAACACCTGAGAAACCTGCTTCAAAGTAGCCGTCAACGCTCTCGGCAGAGAAATCAAGGAAGAGATCGCGAAGTTGAAAAATACTCTGTGGTCAGAAAAAATCACGTCTCTCACTACCCAGGACAACTCACTCTGGAAAATGGCAAAGGCCCTGCGCTATCAAGATAACAGCATCCCGCCCCTCAAACAGATCAACTCCTCGAACCTGGCACTCTCGGACGAAGAAAAATCCAACACCTTGGCCGACGGATTCGAGAAAGCTTACGCTCCAACGGACGGCATGAGCGACCCGGCAGTAACCAGCATGGTAGACAGCACACTAGCAGAGCTACATTTGCTTCCCCAAACCGATGTGGACGACATCAGGCTCGCTTCACCGAAAGAAGTGGCCCACATCATCAGGTACCTCAAACCAAACAAGGCACCGGGGGAAGACCAAATCACCAACACGCTCCTCAAACACCTTCCGCAGAGAGCTATCATCTACCTGACAAAGATCTTCAACGCCTGCCTACTGCTGGGCCATTTTCCCGCCTCATGGAAAAACGCCTGCGTCCTACCTTTCCACAAAGCGAAAAAAGATCGATCGAATCCGACTTCATACCGCCCCATCAGCTTGCTGCCTACGCTCAGCAAGGTACTCGAGCAAGTCATCCTCAACCGGTACCTCCCCCACCACGTCAACAACAAGACCCTACCTGACGAACAGTTCGGTTTCAGAAAGAAACATTCGACAGTCCACCAGCTCACGCGCGTCACGGAGCACATTTCGAGAGCTTTCAACGTGAACCAATACACCACCATGGCTCTACTAGACCTCGAAAAAGCTTTCGACACAGTATGGATGGACGGGCTGATTCACAAATTGTACATCACGAAAACACCTACGTACATCATCCGAATAATTCAAGCCTATCTGAAGAACCGAACCTTCAACGTCAAAGTGAGGGAGACCACATCAACATCACGAGAAGTACCCAAGGGCGTGCCGCAAGGAAGTCTACTCGGGCCCCATCTCTTCAATCTATACACCTACGATGTTCCCCCTCTCAACCGGTGCAAGAAAGCCACGTACGCCGATGACATGGGCCTGTACGCGTCATCAGTATCGCCCAGACTGGCCGTGAAATACCTACAAGAGGGTCTCAACACCATCGGAGACTACTACAAAAAATGGCGCCTCAAACTCAACGAGGCCAAAACCGAAGCCATCACCTTCACACGTAGGCTGAAAAACAAGACACCGAACGAGAAAATCACCATGAGCGGAACTCAACTAGAGTGGAAACCCGAAGTGAAATACCTAGGCCTCACCATGGACAGCCGCCTAAACTGGAAAAGCCACATCGAAAACGCCAGAAACAAAGCGCAGCAAGCTATAGGAGCAATCAGCCCCATCTTCAATCGGAGAAGCCCACTAGCTGAGAAGAAGAAACTCTTACTATACCAGAGTCAAATCCGCCCAGTTCTAACTTATTCCATTCCAGTGTGGAGTAACATATCCAAATCTACATACAAGAAAATTCAAACTCTTCAGAACAAATGTATAAAGATTACGTACAATACACCTATGTACACAAACCTCAAGATCCTACACGAACAACAGGAAATTCCCACACTCGAAGAATACTCTCACCAACTGACGACGAGATTTTACAACACCCTAAATCCCGAAAATCCACTTGTGAAAGAGCTGGGCGCATACAATTCACCTGACGATCTCCCGTTCCGCTACAAGCACAGGATGCCGAAACACATTATTCTGCTCTACGAGGACTCCGACACCGAAGACGACACGGACTCCGACGCGCCCCCCGATCCAGACGCGCCCCCCGGCCCCGACCCACGCGCGGGCACCACCGATATGGGCACCACCGTCATCAATACGGACACCCCCAGCGCGGGTATCCACGCGGTTACCCTCCACGCGGTTACCCTCCACCCGCTTACCCTCCACACGGATCACACGGATACCCGCGTTCGGCCACCCCCGGCTTGGGTCCGGAGCAATTCCGCACATCCGGACTAGAAGACGAGGACTCACCAAAGAAGAAGAAGACTAACACGGGAAAAAATGAAATAGATGAAATACAATGAAATGTAAAGTATTGAAATACCTGAAATGTAAAGTATTAAAAATGAAATATTTAACTTCAGTAAAATTAAAAGTAAACAACAGTAAATAGTTCAGAACTAAATGTTTGTCTTTCCCAGTTTTGTTTAGGGTTTTTTATCCAGTTAAGATCTTTTCCCTAAAAAAGTCATGAAATGTAATTAATAAATTCAGTCAATTTAAATAAAACCATCAGATGGTAATAGTAATAAGGCCAAAGTGGCCGGAGTACTAGTTAGCCAGAACACATGAGGGGTATTTGTATAAGCCCCAGCTAGTTAGAGGATTACGAAAGAATCCGTAAAATCAAAAAAAAAAAAAAAAATCATGAAAAAAAAAAAGTGTATTCAAAATAAACCATTAATAAACACATTGAAACACTTGGCTAGCTGAAAGAAGCTATTTGTATTAGATATAAGGAAATGTTATTTTATTTATGATTTACTGCTTTCGTTATGTTTTTATTTTATGTATTTTTTTAATACATTTTTGTATAAATATTTTAGAGTAATATTCTTGATAAATATTTATGTTTTAAGCTTGTTAAATATATATATTTTTTAATGTTTTAATTTTACATATTTTGTAACCTTGTCTGTAAGTTTTATGTTTTAAATATCAAGCTCCCGTTAGACAAACTACAAAAAAGTAGTTTGTCGGAACTTTTTGAATTGTATTTTTTTCTTTTGTAAAATTAAAAAAAAATAATAATTAAAAAAAAACATTTCCTAGTATATTGTATAGTTACTGGTTATCTTCCTATACAATGTTAGTATTATAAAAATTCAGCACTTAAATGACTTCACAAAAGTTGTAAATCACAATTTTTAATTAAAGACATCGTAAAACCTTATTCATAAATCGATAATATATTTAACGAGAAAAATTAACTGGTTTCCTAACGTTTAATGGCTATCAAAATCGCGCAAATACTAAATAAGTCGCTTTATGCGTCACAAATATGTTTTTACTCTTTTAACACATTTAATAATATACGTTAGGTCCCAAGTCTGAACCCTGTGGAACCCCCGGGTTAACGTTCCCGAACAGTAAACACGTCGTCGCGCCGAGACAAATTACAACAAATACACCACTGGCTTCGATCACCGGCGGGAACGTTTCCAAAAATGTGTAAATTGTAAGCAAACACCACTGGAAAAATAAACTACGGACCGATTCCATCATTCCATGAGCAGTATGGGATTATATATTTGGGATGAAGACTTGACCTGTATATCAAGTTCAATTTATCAATTTCATCAGACTATTTAAGATTTATTAATTCACCATTTGTTACATTGTAAAGTACAAGTATATTATAATATTTTATTATATTCAGAGTTCTCCTCAGAGATTCCTGTTAGGAGGCGGACTGTATGTTATTGTGTTTGTGTTACTGATACTCAATGTTAGAAAATCTTTTTTCTTCTCAAAACGTATCATTACATTAAATCACAAACGGCCGTTCTTCCCAACCTTACTGAGCAACTGTTGAGCCGAAATTTTTCCTCAGCACTGTTCAAATGCACAAATACGCTCTTCCCAGCGAAAATCTCGATCAAATTTACAATCAATTTAGGATATAGATTTTTGTGGATTAAGTTCCCCTCAACAGTGTCAACGGGGTGAACAAATATCGAACGACATTATTGGTTCGCGACCTATTTTACGCGGCTCAAATGTTGAATGACAAAGATTGATTTCCGTTTTCGAAAGTCAAAACGTGTTTTTTTTATGTTTTAAATAAAACTGAAGATAACCAAACTTATTTTACTTATCATAAGCTACGTTTTGTCTTGTTTTTCATGAAAGAGAAACGTCAAATGTACATCTATGAAAGTGGGCGGGCACTATTTTATACTCTACGAAAGTGGGCGGGCACCTCCATACACAATTTAGGATAAAAATTCTTAGAAACGGGCAAACAGAGCGAATGCTAAACAAAACACTTGGCTGATCGGTGCCTTAGATTGATCATTCGAAAAATTGGGAAAAACGGCCGTAACACTTTTCTTGGAGTGGATTCTCATTTGCTTGATGCTTTGCGTGTATTTTGTAAAACTGCATGAAAATTTGATTAGATATTATTATATACGCATAGCAGTTATTTTGACTTCCTAAAGCATTGTCAAACTACGGTAAAACCACTTACATACACTTTAACTTTTTACAATAACAAAAATATTAACAGTTTTGTTTAATTTACGTTACTGAGACTGCAATGAACCGAGACACTGAAGTAGACAAGGATAGGGACGCCTAAATATTGGCCCACGCTCCCCAGCGTTTAAAAAACAGAAGTTAACTTCTACAACAGATTCTCCGGTTCTTGCATCATTGCTTCGAAATTAAACTATCAACTAGTTTAGTATTCGTTGACAGATGAGATCAATATTCATCAACGGTACTGTCAGGATTGAGCTAGTGATAATGTTTACGTTGGGAAGGGTGTTAGACAATACGTCTTGTAAAAAGATACATTTAAAGGAGTTAGGAATGACGCCAACGAATAATTAAAAAAATAATCCACACGCTCATAAATTTAGGAGAAATCATCGGAAATACATAAAATGAAGAAATAAAATGTGTCAAAGTCGTATTTTTTACGACTTTTTTTAAAAGCATATTATTTTTTTATCGTTTTAAGCGCAAAAATACGTACGTGGGAACGAGCAATGGAGCAGTTAAAACTAACTTAATGTAAAATTTCGTTTAATATTCTAATTAACATCTAAAATGTTTCATTTTAATAAATTTCAGATTGGAATCGGTCAGTCAAATATGTCTTTGAAATATATTTTTAAAGAAGCTATAATAAACCCTAAGATTTATTCATTTTTTTATTGGAATAACTTATTGAAGCTTATAAACCTCATTGTAATTTTTTAATGATATTAACAAGTCTCAAATGAAATGCGAAAACATAAAAGACACAGTAAATAAAAAGGGTAACGATCACATTGGGGACTTTCGTGTCCAGGACCTCTAGAAAAAGTCAATAGATGTCCCATATAAATAAAAATCTGATGGGTACATCCGAGACACTATCTAGATTGCAAAAAGAATCGGGTAGAATCTGATATTAACAGTTTTTAAATTGAAGTATGATATAGATAAAAACGACTGAAAGCAATAATGCGACATTATCTCAATTGGTTAGAGGGCTGGTTCCAGACAGACCGAGATTCTGAGTTCGAGTTTCAGGTGCGAACGTCACCTTTTGATTTTCTACTTCATTTCATTCGAAATTTGTTAATATTATTCTAAAATTTATAGTACAAAACCTTTTCATTCAGCACAACTTATGTTGAAAAGTGATTAAGTCGGTTACCCGCTGTGAATATCGAACGTTGCCCGCCCGACTGCTGGTCAAGCGTTCTACTAGCCGCGGAATCGACCACCTCATTCCGTTTGTTCTCATTCCCAACTTAACAATCCTAACTTTTCGAAACCAGGATCACAAAAAGCAGTACACGAAAAATAATTGTGCTATTCTCAAATGTGTGTGTTTCGTACAACCACGTGTGTTTCATTGTACTGCTTTAATTTTTGAAACAGTGCGAGCATAAAACAAAGCAGATTAGGGCCGCGATTGCCGCCATTCATTCCCGAGAAACAGTAGAAGTAGAAACTAATAATGTACGGTATAAAAAATTCATGGTGCCCCTGGCAACTTTTCGGAGCTTTGTTCAAAAGCTGGAACGGACGTGAGGAGGGGTGAGTGGTGGGGAAGTTTCAGCTGTGGATGCGTTACGTTACGTCGTAAAAATGGAATCTTCTGTTTCTAAAAGCTACTATCGAGATTATATTCGATGAAGTTACAAACAAAGGTAGTCTAAGATCTAAATAAACTAGGTGTGTTCAAGGGATTAAAAAGCCACCGAAATTCATGGTAAATACAAGGCATCCCTGGACGTTTCTATCTCGGTGAAGTTCTTCTGTAACCTCGGTCACCCTATATATTCATATTTCATCTTCTCTTCTTCGTATGGTGGAGGAGAGTTGGTGGAGATCATAGTATGATGCTGAAGTTATTCAGCCAGTCGACTGCATCGGGAGTCACTTGGTTCAGTGCAGATATGCCTCTGGGAAACTGATGAAGGAGTCATTCTTCTACGATGTGTTCTATTATTTGAATATGTCCACATTCACAAAGTTCGGAATCCTTTAGGCCCCATTTATGCATCATATACGCAAAACGGCTGTGGCTGCACCCGATGCGGTTTAATGAAGTCGACGTCTTCCGAGGGAGAGAGAACCCTGGCAGTTTAATAGTAGGGTCCACAAGGTGTTTGTTTTTCACGTCCAAAGTCTGCCACGACTCTTCAGGGGAGTATCGTGGTAGAAGCAGCTTGTCGCCTTCAGTTCAAAGGGGTTTCCTAAATGTGAAGCGGCTATCCGGGAGGTTTGAAAGGTCTAGTGAAAATTTCATTCCTTCCATGACATCATATGTATGCAAATTGGAAGATAGCAGAAAACTAAAGAGGCTTCTCTATAAAAAGGCAAGAGGATGAAGGAGTGTTGAGAAGCTTAAATTTAAAATGTCCGGACAGTGTAGATACAAAAACCACATCCTTAGACATAAGAAACTTGACGAACACAGAAGGATACCAGCAGAAAAGAGAAGGTTCCTTCCTAGAACCAGCCGGGACTCTTGCGCAAAGGTTGTAGCACCCATAATGATGATGATACCTTTATTTGACGTCTTGTCAATAAAATTTTTGACAGAATTCTGTTCGGAGGTTATTCTACTGACATAACACTTAGTATGAGAGCACATTCCCAAGCAAACATATTTGGAAATCTTTAATTAATATACGAGTAGTAGCAGTGGTTTCTAGAATCTTTAAAACTTTTGCTTAATTTGATTAAATTAAAAACAACAATATATAAAAAGACAAAGAATAACAGTCATTGATATTTCAATCTAACGGCTTAAGCCGCCAGTCCTAAAATGTATAGCTGGATACATAAATTGGATACCTACATTAAAATGCATTAGATAAATTCAACGTTTTAGCTATCCTACGGTTAAGTAATCCGGGGCTGTGGGTGGGAAAACTTTTCACCGTCTGGCAATAAAACAACCTTTTTATATAATCCGATACAATGGAGAACAGGCCCGGTTTTACAAGTCAATGATATCCAGATTCGGAGTACAGAGTACATTCGGCGGAGAATCGGATAAAGAAGTTATCTCGGAGTCGGATCGTAAATTAACGAATCGGAATGGAATAGTTTTACGATCACTTTGATTTAAAGTACAGAGTAATCCAGAGTGGCTTTATTTTGTTGCGCTGACTTTGATAAAGATAATGACGCCGATGATTATTAATTATCCATAGCAGAAGCATATGAGCATAAACTACAGAGGTTGCAAGCTTGATTCCACTGCTCCGTCTTCTGGGATCCGATTCCAGTTCTTTTGAAGAATAAGACACTGTCCTTATCCCTAATGTCAAAGACTTCTTGATTAACTGCGTTTCCGGTTCTCTCGGATGACAGGTGTCAGCTGTCATTCAGCAAATGATATTCATTAAAAATATCAATATTTGCGTTAAGATAAAAACTCAATTTTGAGTAAGTTACCAACTAGGTTATTATCAACTTTTAATATTATTAGCTATTAAACTTTACAATTATATATCGAAATATAAATGCAGGCGGCAAATGTCACTTTTAGAAATAGTGACAGAATAAACAGGTCATTACTATCTAGTGAGGTGGGTACCTTTTAAAAAAACGTTATTCTTCGTAAAAGGGCGTATTTATGCTAATTAAAAATGAAATAAAATGGATTAAAATGCAATATAATATAATATAATTGTTTTAAAAAGTGTTGGTTCAATACATGAGGTATAACTTGAAGATATTTCATCAATTTGTGTTTTTAAATAATCTCGTAACAATCTGTTTAAGATTTTTTTTACTACGTCTCTCCGGAATTCCGCAAGAATCTTTAAGCCTAAGGAAAGGGATAATGAATCTTACTTAAAAATAACCAGAACAGCGCTCCAGTTCTTTTGAAGGATAAGACCTTATCCTTATCCTTGGGGTTAAAGACAGATTGCTTAACCGCGGTTCCGAATCCGTATCAATGATAATAATTTATTTTATTTTTTTATTTAGTCTTTTAAAAAAATATGTAATACATAATTATACATAACAAATATTTTATGGGCGGATTTATTGCCTAGTGGCAATTTCTACCAACCAACCTTTAGTGGGAAAATTAATATGGTATAATAATAATTATTACAGCGTTCTCCACATAGTGTGACTTTTCGCAAGTAATATGTGAAAAGTAATTAAACAAATTTGTATAATAATATGCAAGTATTTAAAAATAATGTCTCGGGTTGGAACGGGATAAGGAAGCGAAGAGAAGGGGAGGAATTAGAGAGGGTAGGAATTAACAATCAATATGCTGGTGGAAAGAATAAAATAAATGGTAAAGCAATTATAAAAGAGATTGTGGTTTAATTGTCACAGTATTATTAAAAAATATGAGTGCATCACACGCGTGTAACACGTGTAGTTTATTATAATTTTTAGAATTTAAATCACTTTTATCTGACATTTCGGGCTTTTTATATAGGTAGATACTTTATAAACATCGCAATTCCGTTAATGCGGTTCATTTAATAGTGTTAATATGCGACAAGTAACCGACTAATAATGTCTAAAGTCTTTATTTAAGATAAAATTCTTTTTTTTTCTTTTGTTAAAACTACCCAAATAAATAGTCCATCTTTAGAGTCAATTGAGTCAATCAGAATTCCCGATACTTGAAAATTCATAATCGATCAAAATTCCCCGATAACAGCACTTCCAAAATTATTAGAATTACCCCCGAGTTGCTTAAATCAAATCAATCAGGTTACTACGCGCAAACAGCCTATTAAAGGCCCAGCCTTGAAGCGACCAGTTCAAAACAAAACTCAAGACATAAGGCCTCTGAAGATGGACAGTGTGATTTGTGATTACGCGGGTAAACCGAGAAAATGATTCTACATATATATATATAATATCGATTAGATACAAAAACAACGTCGTAACTATTACAAAGAATGGCGACCAATGACAATAAACGTCCACAATTTTGTTCATATCAATAATAACTCAAAATATATCCGCGACGAGTCGATTTACGAGTAGGCAGTGCAGCTTTCGAAGGTACCAACGTCCTTTTGGTCCGTGATCCGAATACAGACGAGGCGTTTTGTTCGTGTCAAGGGGGCGTTATATTGTATCGGCGATACGCGATGCATCCGTCTCCTCGGTACAGGATTGAAATATGCCTGCCAACTACCAATAATTCTTCTTCGCGGAACTGTTCACGCGTGTTGTGCTTGCAAATTGAAAGATTTTACAATAATTCAACGTATCGGACATTTAGGATAATATAAATTTTGGGTTTGGTATGATAATGTAAGAACTAGGGGGATAAACTTAATTGTGGAAGTGGCAAACTTCTGCAGCATTAATTAGAGAATGTTTAGTCAGTATTAAAAAATTGCCTCCCGGAACAACTTGAATTCGGTGTCTCTTGGAATCTTTCAGAAATTTAAAATATAAAAGCAAACACTCTAACGCTTCCAGTAAATTCTTAATTCAAACATCGTTTTTGAATGACAAAGTCAGACATTTAAAAAATATGTCTGTTGAGCGCGATAGATGTTCACCCGTAAGAGTTTTCATAATTCAAAGTTGCGTCGAATATCACGGATTACACTACGATAGGGCCTACTGCTAGAAGATTGTCTTTATTATTCCCATGTGTTGCTACGTTCGCTATCTCACTTTCTCTATTGACATTTAAAGTTTTAGGGAAACAATGGAATTATATTTATTTCCATTGCGTTCGTAATATCATTGATTATTTCCCGATTACAATCATTGGGTTATGTATAATATTAAGTAAATTGAGTGTATATACGAATGAAATTTTATTGGTTCCCATGTTTCAGGAGGGCATTTTGGTACTTATTTGTGTATTTGGCTAGAGACAGCAAACGAACTCACGCGACGCGTGATAATTTAATACTAAATCAAAGTACGGCAATTACCGTATCTTTTGCTTGCCACTTTGATAATTCTACAATGTTTGTAATGTCTTATAATAAAAATCTTTTGAGGGTTAAAAAATTGCCAAGTAAGTGACAAATTAAAAGCTTTGAAAGTGAATGAATTGGACATTTCGTGATCAAATAGTGAACTTTTGTAAAAATTTTAACTCTCGGCAGCGATGCCGTTAGCGCCATTTCTATTAAAAAAATCAAAAAACACTTATTTTAACAAAAAAAATGTCACTTACGAGGCATCGTTTCTTAACCCTCGCTTATTTGCCGAATTAAAACAGTTACGAATTTGTGTACCTAGTATGATTAGAATACCGTTAGAAACGACACTAAAATTGGCTTTAGTTAACAAATTTAATATTTAGCTTTTCATCCAAAAGGGTACATGTAAAAGCCCTTTGGGGCGTTAATGAATGAATGAATAAGTAAATAAAAAAAAATTAAAAAAATAAAAATAAAAAAATAAAAATAAATAAATAAAAATTTCAAAAAAAAAATTATATAACGAAACACATCCTCATTAATTTTTTGACCATCGATTGGGCAGCGAAAACATATGGGTATTTCGCCAAAGGAGGTGTGAAGTCTGAAGCGACGTGAAGTTTTTCACCGCGGATCGGTGATCGTCTGCAGAGATTTACGCGCGAGGCCCATCGCGCATTCTAATTCCTGGACAATTTCATATTCTAGACCGGAGCCTGAAAAAATGTAAGTTTTATTTATTGTTTCTAGAATATTATTTTATCCGATAGAAGACTTCGGGGAATGTAATTGATTGCTAAGTATCGATAATAATATTGCTTTATAATCAACTAGCTGACGTGTACCCGGCCTTGCTCGGGATTTTTTTTTTTTTAAATAAAGTTATGAAGTTGTGAATTTTCACTGTCGTTTGCGTGCCATAATCGATTTAACAGCGAAAGTAATGCCTTGTAACAACTAATACTGTCTCTAAACAAAAAAACATTTATTATTTTTATAAACAATAATTATTAATCTAAAACACTCATCCAAATTGAAAAAAACCTTCCGAGCAAAGATAAATGTCGCCGGCAGGACTCGAACCCGCACCCTTCTAATGTCCGGTCAGATGCTCTACCGTTGAGCTACGTCGGCTTATCGCAAACCCGCCAAGTTAATCAATATATACTAGTGTTTCATTCAATAATTACTGTTTTTTATTATATTTTCACCTGTAAACAACCAACTTTAATAGTATGAGAAAGGCTTGTAACGGCTAAATCCCTCAAATAGATAGCGTCGAGACAAATTATGTCTACATTTTTATTGGTGAAAATTGCTTTGACTTGTCAAATATTTTAAAACAAACATTCAAATATCTTTGCTCGGAAGGTTTTTTTCAATTTGGATGAGTGTTTTAGATTAATAATTATTGTTTATAAAAATAATAATTGTTACCCTTTGCACTATGCACAAAAATCTTGTCTTAAGTTTTAAAGAACTTTAGTTTATCAATTAAAAAAACATTTATTTGAAAATTTTATTTCATTCCAAACAAGTAGGTACCTACTTGTGTTTTCCTTTTGAAAATATTCCATCCAAACAAACATTCTTATTTTGAATATGTAATCTGCGGCTAACCAGAGCGTTATATCTATGGGCTAACCTTAATACAACATGGCGGGTTCAATGTTTTTCATGCTAATTTTAAAACGTTATAGCATGTTTCACATATTGGATTTCATTCAAACTACTCTCTAAACCTTCCTATTATAGCTGTGCTATTTTCAGAGAAACCGGACAAGAAATTTTCGAGAAAATCGAGGACAAACAGACAAACATTCATTTTTGTACATATAGAAGATAGATATACATATTTTAATTTTATGTTCCGTCGGTGGCGTCTATCGGTTAAAGCTGTAGAAATAATACAGTAACGTTATTCTTCAATAATTAATAACAATAATTGCTGCTTCTTTTGGTGTGCACTCCTATCGGAGGTTGGCTATCAGCAAGGTAACCTTCACCTTGCATGATGCTACCCAAAACTGCATCGCAAAAATTTCCCTGAACTTCGAAGAATACAAATTCACAGTAGATATTTAATCATAGAGGATTATTCAAAATGATGGGACTCAATTTCGTACCACTATATTTCCTGATTTATGAGTTATATGTTAAAGATCTGCATATCAATTAAAATGGGAGGTTCAAAACTATAGAATCCCAACGCTCATAGTTGCGTAAGCGACCGTTAGAGTGATCGCGCCGCCAAGCAGCCATTTCAACACCGTATGTTCAAACTCAAATATATAAACACACACAGGTTTGGTTCAATAAAAATTCCAGAAATATTTTTCTAAAATTTTACACATTTCATTTCACACTTTGACAGGGCGAAATAGCTGTCATGCGTAGAAATAAATATGCCTAAAAGAGCTTGTTATTTAAACACAAGAATTACGTTTCGCTAATCGGGTTTTAATTGGGATTTTTTTTTCCATTAGCGAAACATAAAATGTATAAGAATCTAGCAAAGGAAAGCAGTTATTTGGTTCCCGTGGAAAGTTGATAAACATGAGATACGCCTGTTTGCAGTGACGTGCTTAACATCTGAAAAGCTATGCCTACCCTAATAAAAACGAAATTTTTTATCAAAACGAATTTTTCCCATGAATTTGGTAATGAACTTGTACGCTCAATTATTCATTTATCTACAACAATCAGTGGAAGATCATGGAAATTGTTATCTTTAAATATTAAATGCACAATTAATACTGTAACTTGAAAACCTACATATGGTCATAGAGCAAAGCACGCCACTGAGAACAAGAAACTTCCGGATCCAAACTCAAGAGTATCTACTACTGCACTATGCGATTGGTTCAAGGCCAAATACAGAAACGTTTCCTGTAATCTGCGACTTTTTTATTATTTAATTCAGGTAAAACGATAAAATATAAAAACCCGTGTAATTTAAAGCACCTGGGCTAGTGACCTTCGCCTTTACAGGGTGTTACGCTTTACACGTTTTTCGGTGGACCTTAAAAAAATCGGGACAAAGAATCGGTTAAAAAAAATAGCAGGTAATTTACAATAACTGTTCTCGACGCCAGCCACCGTAACCGAATCTCAGACAAAGTGGCGTCAGGGGCTTGCTCTTAATTTTAAAGTCTCGCAGAAAATAAACGTGAAAACAGACACTGAGAAAATCGGTTAACATTTATGGGCGGAATTAAATTGACATGGAAACTGGATTACGACGAGAATATGGCGAATTTTGGAGTAGAATTATAAAGAAGGTTTCCTATGTTTAGATTACCTGATAATCTACCTGATGGGGAAGGCAGAATAAGAAGAACATTTAATAACTATCCATGGATTTTTTTTTAGAAACTTAATAAAATCAAATTTAATAATTTTATTGGGCCATTTTCAAACTGTGGTTAATCCACAATGCGACGACTTATTTATATGATTTCATTTACTCCCACCCAATTCTAATTTGGACGGTGTTTAAAATTATTTATTAGTTAGAAAATAATTTAAATAATTCTGTGAGAAACTTACATTTATAATGCGTTTTCCCCGCATTTAAATGACAATGTTTTCTTAATCAATTTATTAAATTTCTCGTATTGTTTTGGTCGTGTGAACATACTGAAGAGTATACACAGTTTGAACGCCGAAACAGCTGTCACAGTAATAAAAACTAAAAAACTTGCAGAACTTAATAATAACATTATTAAATTTGATTTACATTAAATATATAAAAAGACATAATAGGATATTCTCTGTCTCCCATATTCATTTTCCTCCTTGTAAAAATCGAGGATAATATGTCATATTAAAAGGGTAAGATTCTTGTTCCTGTAAAAAAAAAAATGGCAATCAAATCGAAACATAATATAAAATAAGAACAAAAATAAAGCTCATCATTATTATTATATATATATTGTTTCTTCAACCTCTTAAAATTGCAAGAAAAATATAAGTACAGGCTATGTGTCTTATGTCACCAAAAATGTAGGTAATAGGCATGAAAATCGCTTGGCAAGCGGAATCTAGAAATGTTCGTTGTAAGCGCAAAAAGCGAGTTTTTTTAATTTATTTTACGAATAATTGTAATAAAGTAAAAAAGGATAATTAAGGTAAATTGTCACAAATAATCTTAACTATAAAGCAATTTTTTTTTTAGTTGTTTCTGATATGCCTTCATAATTTTCTAATGAAAAATAAATTATTTTGTAATTAACGCAATTTTTTTTTAAAATTTTTATTTAAAATAAATACATTAAAACATTTAATAATATTTAAAAATTTATTTAGCAAAAACTACCCAACACAATAGAGAAAGGTTTCTAGTGTTTGAGTTGGGGAGCACCGCCATGTAGCGACAATAATAGTAAGTATAGAAATAAGATACATCAAGAACGTAATATAGATAAAGTTTGTTTTGTTGTACACGATAGTTACAAAAAATACATAACCTACAAAATAGAAGAGTAAAAGTACATGATAATAGAAATGCAACAATAAGGCGCATAGAAAATATAAATATAACACATTTTAATTTTAGTCATATTTCGAAAGGCCTGGTCTAATATTTATATTTTTATAACGCAATTAACAATTTTATTTTAATTATAATCAAGCGAAACTACAGAAAAAAAAAAATTATCCAAAGTATATTTTTTGGTTTTTATTGAGTAAACCGATTCGAAGTATTAATTGAAATAGTGTTTTTATAAAAATTAATGATTTCATTAAGGCTTTGCCTGTCGGGGTTTGGTGTTAACCGTTGTCGGGAGATCGTGAGGTGTTCCGATTAAAAAAAAAAAGGCCTAAAAAAGGCCAAACTGGGATTTAACCGGAACGTTAATCCGGTTCGTAAAATCTGTCGGCACTAGATACTGCGGCTGTTCGGAAATGTTGTGAAATATTGTGAATTTACCTAATAATGTTTGTGAAATAAATATATTCATCACGATGGGTGAAGGTGGGAGAAAATATTACGTGAAATGCAATCAAATAATTAATAAATAATCATTGTAGAAAATAATAGAGAAAATAAAAAGATATCATCGCATCTGGGACTCGAACCCAGGACCTCTGCCTATCCGGGGCAACTGCTTAACGAACTTAGCTAATGAGACCAGTTCAATTTATGCCATCTTCATCGATATCATATCTCAAATTCAAGATTTGCTAATATTATTCTCCAGATTTTATCCCATATTATTAGTAGCCATCTTTATAATGATTACAAAGTTCCTAAGGAACACAATTGCAAACTAGACCGTGTCTTCGGATTAATATCCGTTTTTTTTTATAAAATGAGACATATATTGACTTTTTTATAAAAGGCTAAAGAATATATTCAATTTTGTATTATTAATTATTTTTATTGAGATTTAAAAACCTCATTTTAATATTCAATTTGTGTCATCTTCATCGATATCATATTTCAAATTCAAGATATTTTTCTCCATTTTTTTTTTAATCCTATATTATAAAGGTAGTTGCCAATAATATTGACAAATCTTATTATTTTTTCAGCGCAATAAGTACGTTCCGGTTTCAGATACTGCCGATTTCGAGCACTGGGCCAAACGGCGGTGTGAAAAGCGATAATAGATTATCTGCCAATCACACGCTCTGTGAATGAATTTATAAAGGTGGATTGTGTAAGAAAGGCAATCATTTATGGAGAAAGCTCCACAAATCGTGTTTAAATCGTTTGTCTTCGTTCCGGTAAAATATCGGGCCACTGGGAATGCCAAATGTAAAGAGATGACAATCTCTCTGACCACACATCTCGCATTCACTCCTTCACGAGCCATAAATCAGTCACCCCGGCCCGCGAACACATACGCTATTACGAATCTACAGAGCTTTTAACAGAGCAATTTGAAAATCGTCCATTTGTACGAGTGCTTCACTTCTACGGATAAGTCTACTTGCGAAAGAATTAGTTGAAAATAGATCATCGAGTTAAGTACGCAAAGTTTAATCAAATGGTTTGTTGTTATGTTTCCTATGTTTCACTGTATGGCAGTGATACGCAACCTTTTTAGCCGAATAATTTTTCGCAATATGTTCGTAGGCCATAGGAGGTAGGCTACCTACAGCTTCATGGTTAACTTACACTTACAGTCGGTGGCGTCACATGGGTAGATATATATTTTTAAACTGAATACGGTACCTACGTCCTAACTATTTGGAGATAATAAGTAGGTACCTAGCTAAAACATCGCATTTCATAAAAACACGATGCTAAATCTTTAGGTACCAAATCAATTTTTTTTTTAAATACCATTTATAATCAGGGTTTTCAGATAAAATTTGATTGTATAATCTTTTTTGTATTTTGTGAAACGTTAACCATTTAATAATGCAATCGTGGGTTACAAAGAAAAAGCGCCGCGGGCGAACAATTTCCAAGGTCAAAACAATAAATGCTGTCGATTTTATCAATCTGAAATTTTAAACAACATTAAACACTTGTAATTTAGGCGGCTAATTCAAAATAATGAAGAAAGACAAGTTTGTCGCGATACCGTAGCGTATTTTGTAAAACAGGTCGGAAACCGTTAAACATTTGGATCATAGCACCCGGAAATCAGAACGATTGCTCTTAGACAACAAATATCAAATCTCACTTCCGTTACATCTATGTATTCAAGGACAACGTCGAGTACCAATATAAAATGACACTCATTCAAAATATCAATTATAGGGCGCAAATTTTTCTAGACCCAAGGTCAAACAAAAAAAATATTTCTTCAATATCTAGTTATATCGTGGCGTCATTATTAATACATATTTTGTTAACACCACTGTTTTAATATATAAATAACATGTTTTGAAAGCGAAGCTTCCCTCACCAGAATACACAGTATACAAAAAAAATACTTTTCATTACTTTTTAGTATACTGGGTACCCTGATGAGGAAGGTTTCGCATTTGAAACATGTTGACATTTATATATTAAAAACAGAGGTGTAAACAAAATACTTTCCATTAATTTAAAATAAATTAATATTGATCATTCTTATTTGGCTAAGTGGGCCGCATGAAAAGGCTCGCGGGACGCACGAAATGGGCTCGCGAGTCGCGGGTTTTGTATCACTGCTGTATGACATGGAAACCTGGACAATAAACCAAGTTATTATGAAGCTTTTGAATTGCGGATCTATTGGCGTATCCTCAAAGTAAATCGGAAAAAAGAGGGAATAATGTACGGGTGCGTCATCGGATGGTTATAAAATTAAGAGATTGTAGGTAGGGTGGGTACTAGATATAAAAAAGATATAAACTCCAATATTACATCATGAGTGGCAGCAAATCCAAAAATACCTCATTTATAATCCAGGGTAAGATTGATCGAAGATTTGGTAGAAGGAAACGCCATACCTCGCCGCTTTATAAAGGACGTGACGGGACGAGCAGTGGCGGTTCGTGGCATCTCATTGAGAGTTCAATCGGAAATTAAAAAAAGGAGAAAAAAATTGCGTCATGTATAAATCCTATGTTGGTCTTTTCCATAATTATATATTTTTTCCCCTAGATCTAACGGAATTTCATGATATCATAGCACCCGAGATTAGCGACCTAGCAACAAGTTATAATTTGGCGATTCATTAAAAAGTCTGTTTACGAATTAATATGATATCGTAGGTAAAACAAAAATTGGTTTATTACGAAAATCACAATTTACGCAAGAAACTGATCGTTATTTTATACTAAAAGATAACATCTTCAGTGATTAACTCATTTTAATAACAACTTAAAACAAGATAATCACAGAAAAAAAATGATTCTTGCAAAATACTATTCCATACAAATTTAGTGTTAATAAATCCCGTAGTCGCTGCGCACCCGGGCACCTACGTTTGCACGCTCTCACGAGTATGAAATGTTTCTTGGAACATAAAGTCTCATAGGTGCAGAATTCACATCGCACGTATGGGCTTCATTTCGAACTCGCTTTCAGACACTATTAATACGGACGCGTGGATTTTTTAGGACGAAATTTAAATAGCGCGTTGTTTGAATTGTAATACGAGTTTGTCTTATAAAAAAAAGGATTTTTCGGGTCGATATTTTAAATTATGTACGGCAAATTTGTGTTCCAACGTAAATTGGTCGTTTTTAATTTAATTTAAAGTACACCACAATGCCTATTTTAATATATATTTTTTAATATTTCATTATATTTTCAAAGCTAACGGGGTAAAACTTTTTTTAAATCACCGTTAACCCCCAAATAATTATTAAAGGTGCCTCCAAAATCGCGAAAAACCATAATGGCATATATTTCATAACGTAAAACAAAAATAAATAAATTACTTCTAATTCGTACTAGATATTTACTATACTTTTGATGAAAAAAAAAAGATCATTAGGTTTAGGTGAGTATTTTGAACTCAAATTCAAAATTAAGGTTTGTATGAAACAGGCAGCACAGCCGTTCCTCTTAAAGTCATAACCTATTCCAAGGGTTTTTCTTATTGAGATTCTGAAACCACAGAATGCTTTATCCGTCCTGCTAATGTATGTTGAATGTGTCTCACAAGATTAAAATTCCAACGACACGTGCAAACATATAAATTAACTTCATTAAAAGTACCAAAGGGTTGTACGTGGTGGTTCTTTTACATTCGCAAGGATGTTACTACTAGAATAGAATTAATTATGTAAATGTAATTGAACACGTAGGTACTGGTAGTGTGCTGAGTGTGTACTCAGGATGTGATCATGCAGCTTCAACGAAGGGAACGGCAGAGAAGAACTGTAATTTACACATGTTTATACCTCATTAACCGATAAAAATCTTAAAAAATAACACTTCCAAAATAGAAATATTAATAATCTGTTACATATTACTACTTAAGGTTAAACTAAAAAAATATTATAAAAATTCGCGAACACAGATGGCGTTAAAATCAACATATTTTTTTTTTTAAAACGCTTTTGGTAGGTAATGCTTTTAAATATTAAGATGAATTGTTTATTGGCAGATAAATACATGATACTAACACATACAGCATCAATAACATATTGTATTTTTTGTAAGTTTCTTGAAAGAATTGTAATTAAACGTCCAAAATCAATTTTCACCGTTTGTTACCACCAAACATTTCATGTCAATATTTTTAAAGATTTTTTTATTATATATTTTTTTTATCATACGACCATTGCGCATTGATAATTTACAAAAAAAGTTAACAATATTTTTCAATAATAGTATGATGTTACAATTAAATAATAATATTTATATAAGATATACCCCCATAATAAAGCTGAGCTAGTATGTATGGGGGGTGAGTTATTTTTGTTTGTTTGTTGTTTATTTATATGTTATATTATTAAGTATATATTTTCAGTGTGAAAGTGAAGGTGAAATTTAAAACCTTTTGAATTTTTATTCATGTTCCTGATTTGTTCTGGTAATGAGTTCAAAAAATTTACTCCAAGAAATATATCATTTCATTTTTTCATATTTTGGAATTGGAAGAAATTATGTTTGTCTAAGACTTTTTTGTTTAGAATATTATCTTTGTAAATTTGTAAAGTTGCATGGTACAAATATAATTCTATTAGTTTACTGAAATTTTCTGAATTCTTAAAATAGAAGATCTGATGAATATGTGTATGGTTTGTTTAAAGTTGTTTTTATTATAAATTTTTTTGTTAAGTTAAGTAGTTTCGTGTGATTTTTATAATTTCCATCCAATCCTATATATAAAATACATTAAAGAAATTTTTATAAATAACATAAATTATTATAAAATATTATAAATTACATAAATTATTATAAATTATTATAAATTACATGAATTATTATAAATTATTATAAATTACACAAATTATTATAAATTACACAAATTATTATAAATTACACAAATTATTATAAATTACACAAATTATTATAAATTACACAAATTATTATAAATTACACAAATTATTATAAATTACACAAATTATTATAAATTACAACAAACGGTTAATAAAGTGTTATATATTACTCATTTTCCTAATCTCTTTTATAGTACTTAATAAGTGTTTTATATAAAATTAGTAGATTAATGTTAAAAGGGGATATTCGTTAACTTAATTAACTGTTATAAAACGGTTACATATAACTCCAATAACTGTTACATATAACTCCAATAACTGTTATAAAACGGATACATATAACTCCAATAACTGTTATAAAAGGTTACATATAACTCCAATAACTGTTATAAAACGGTTACATATAACTCCAATAACTGTTAAAAACCGATTATAATATACAATACTAATATTTATTAACCTGTCTAGAAAGGTTTTTTTTTTTTTTAATTTATTCAATTGTTTCGAAAAACCAAAATATTTTCAAACGCGAGGGTTTTACCAAAGTCTGGCTTGGCATTTTTCCCGCATACAGTGTCTATCTACTAATTCAGCAACATTCGAATTTTAACGATTCGTTCAGAACGAATCAGATCGCGTATGCAAAGTACTTAATGTCTCGAATGGTGACATGCGAGTATTATTATCATGCCGACAATATGTCACTGAACTAGTTGTGTACGAAACATCGGTGGGTTCGTTTTATGACGATGGCTAAGAAGATTCATTAAAAAACAACAAGTCGTTTGAATCGTTGAGCTCGAATAATACGAATCGTTGATTTCATTTGCGAGCGGCTACTTGTACGATTTTGTTAAAACGTCAAAAAGCAAGGCCAATTCTTGTACGGCTTCATAATATAAAAGCACTCAAAACGAAACACGTACAAACAGCGAACTAAAACTGTATAGATGGGCACTACCAGAATAGAAAATTAACCAGAATTGAAAGTATGGTATTTTTGATAAAACAGAAATTTCTTTGCTCTTTCGCGATTTTTTACTGGATCGGTTTCAGTATTCAGATTCTACTACTAGAATCGTCAGATTGGTACATTTTTGTAATTTTTGTTGTAAAATTGCTTATAATTTTATCCAAAACAAGATATGTATCAGGGTGCCGCTGATGACTCTGTTGTGACCTCTCCCTCTTTCTCATAAACAAAGTATATACTTAATAGAAAAAGAGGTGGAGCTTTCAGCGACAGAGCCTACAATGCTTTCTAATGAATTAATAAATTTAAGATTTGACTCACCTTTTTTGGTGCAACTCTTCAAGTTCAACGGAATTGCTTTTCATCATCCAACCTCTATTAATTATGGATGTCATTCTGTGTCCAGAATCTCGAGAGTTAACTCAAGTCGGGGTCTTGAACTTTTTGGTATCAGTCTAAAAGTTTTTTGTTAGACTCTGCCAAAGCCTTGTTCAGGCTTCGACTGAAATGTTTTCTCAAATGTATATTTTGGTTTCCTAGAAAGCAATTACTTTAAAGTTTGACATATTTGTTAAATAAAACCAACACATTGTTTTGAACCACAAATTTATTTTAAATATCCAATTTTTTCCAAATTTCGCTTATCCCAATTATATGTACGAGTATATTTGGGTGACATCTTTGTCATTGCTTCATTAACGTATTATGTATGCGCTGTTATTTTTCTGTAGCTCTCATCTCATTTCTCTTTGTGTATTTTGTGTCATTGGACAATCCATTAATATAACAATAAAATAAGATAAAAGAAATGTGTATCAGAAATCGAATGATTTCTCGGCCACGGATGGTCTAATCTATTTGATTCTACACCACAGCCTATGTGGTATTAAAGTGTAAACCAAGGTAGTTTGAATTAAGGTTGTATTTACAGAAGCGAACATAAAGTGGTTTGACGATGACGTCATGCCACTCCCACCCCCGCCCGCTCGGGTCTAGGGGTATAAAGGAATCAATTCATCTAATTTGGTTTATTCCCTTCGCGGAGATAACGCAATTGTGGCATTATTTAGGGTTGAGACCTGTAACCCGATGTATCACGATCTATTGTATATCAACTACTGAATGAAGGTTCCTCCAATCGGAATACTACGTAATCTAGCCTAGTTTAGGAATATTTTATTGATGGGTGAGAACTGGTATTACACCATTTGTGCTCTTCGGGATATTTACATGAGAATTATCTATCTTTATTGCTTTCTTCAATATGATAATGCATATCGACTGTAAACAGGTAAAACCCTTCAAGCCACAATTTTTGGAAATGTTACTTTTAAGTGGGGTCAGGTAGAATAATTTTCAATTGACAATATGGTAAAATCATTTTAGTTGAAAAATGGTATTTTTCCTACTAAAAACTACATCACAGTAAACCATTTTCGTTGTTATTTTATAACTATCGGAGAAATAAGTCACATGACACACTTTTCATAATATTATAAGTTCAGGAAAAAAAATCAATCTGACATAAAAATTAATTTTACGAATAGTAAAATATACATTTTTATCGTCTCCGAGAATGACTATTTCAACAGCCGTAAAACGCCTTAAGTTCGACGACAGTAGTGACATCTCGCCCTTGAGTTGATTTTTCCCTTCTTTAGTCGATTCACTGAATAATTTGCTGTATTAAATATCCTTTCGAGAACGACAAAATTTTGTACGAGACCTAGCGAAGAATAGCAAAACGAAAAAGATTCTGAGAGAAGAATCTTTGAAGATATCACAGAGCAAATAATATATAGAGATGCCCTATCACGCAGGGGGAAGAAACCAAAATAAGGGAGGCGGGGGGCGAGCTAGGCGTGCCGCCAATACAAACAAAACAGAAAATAAATAAAAAAGGTTCGGCATGTTTACAAAAAAATATTTTATTTTTGTACTTGTTTAGACCTTTTTGTAAAAGTTTTACAATTTGCTTACCGCTGTCAAAAAACACGTGAAAAAAACATGGACGGCAGTGAACTAGGCTGGTGGCGAAATGGGTGTCACGTGATATTTGCCTCCAACCGTCGAAATGGTACGTTAAGGCAAGTCTATTCATTCTAACGTCAGTGGGAGCCATTCAATAACAATGATGTTTGACGGAGAATACAACGAAATTCCTATAAATCAACGGTTTAAAAATTCGTCAATAATAAATTTTATTGAGATCGGACCGTCCCTTTGGGCGGAACTTGTAGCAAGGATGGGAGATAAACAGTTATCAAAGATGATTATTAAAACTTTGCCGGAAGGACGATGGAGTATGAACTGTGTGGAGGTCAAAACAGCACCCTTGGGTATAAGGCGTTTTCTTGCGGTTCAATCTTGTCGATGAACATTACGATAAAACAGTATTCCTAAGAGGAAGAGGAAGGAAAAAGAACAAAATTAATAACGAATTACCAAATTTCTGTTACGTAACGAACCGTTTCGTTATCGCAATTCGCTTGTCATCACTTTCACTGCTCGATAAGGAATCCATTTCACAAATGCAAATTGCATATAGTCTATTCAATTAAAATAGTGAACGGATTCAAATAAGCGATCGTCGGGCAACAACTGACAGCTGTCAAACCACCGATAATCTGACGAACGTTTATAAAACGGCGAAATTGGACGGCAGACCAAATATTGGTTAAAAATGGTATCAAGCGTTACGAACGGATGGTTATAAAACCAGCCCTTAAAGTGATTCAATTTTCAAACCAAACAGTAAAGATAGTATCCGAGTAGACAAATGCGACGGGTTCTAACACATGCGTCGCGAGTGTAATCCTCTGTTAGCTGAGTCCTCCACCATTAAAACAAACAATATTTTTGCGCATATAATAATTAAATCAAATATTCTCAAGTTATTCGTAAAACGGAAACATTTATCTTTCTTTAAAAAAAAGGGGCAAACAGAGACAAAATTGTGTAACACCAATTCATTCGTTTTCAAGATTCGGACCAAAAACAACTTGATATAGTATCTAATGATGAAATTTCCTTTTTTTTAAATATACTTCATGCAACAAAAACTATAGGCGATGTACAAATATATTTTTGTTTATTTATTTATATACATCAACATTCTGTGCCATAGACATAAAAAATGAACTTTGTAAATACTACAATAATAACAAAGAAACAAAAAAAGTGTAACTAATATAAAGAATTATAAAAATGAGAGACAAGTATAAAAGGGGATACAGCATATATAAAAAGCGTAAAGTATAAAAATTACGAATTGTAAAAAGGGTAAAGAATAAAAAAGTATAGAGCACAAAAAGTATGAAGTAAAAAAACTTGTAAAAATATAAAGTATGTAAATTTGTAAAAACGTAAAGTATAAAAACTTGTAAAAATATAAAGTATGACAATTTGTAAAATCATAAAGTATAAAAACTTGTAAAAATATAAAGTATGACAATTTGTAAAAACATAAAGTATAAAAACTTGTCAAAATATAAAGTATGACAATTTGTAAAAACATAAAGTATAAAACTTGTAAAAATATAAAGTATAAATACCAAATGGGATTAAATGAATAATATATAGAAAACCGTCAACGACTTCTGATAACTTCAGTTAAGGAGAAAGCTCCCATAAATGTTTTGTCGTTTAAAAAAAAATAATACATACTTGTATATTTGTGAATTGAGATTGGAAGCAGTTTAACGCACAAATTCACAAACCAACCCACAATTTAATTTAGTTTTTCAGACAGTGTTGCCGCAAGGGTGACGTGGGTCAAAAGTTGGGTCAGTGGAAATACGCTAGGGAAAATATAACGCGAATAAAATGTTATTGGATCAGTACACTGTGAAGGTTTTGGGCTGTTTTTTGTCCAGTGATAAAGCAGAAAGGCTCTGTCGTTTCAATTATTGTTGGGGCATTAATTAGATTTGTGGGAACGGAAGGAGATCTAGGAACTTTCCGCCTATAAATAGACGTAGAATAACATGTAGAGGAGTTTGTATTAGTTTTTTCTTGGAAGAAAGGTTAGATCAGTGATGCACAACCTTTTTAGCCGGAGGGCCCAATTATCTATTTTCTAGAGTACATCTAGCTTGGCATGGTTAACTTTGCAGTCAGTGGTGTCGCTAACTTACTAAAATGGAGAAGTTTTATATATTTATTACAGAAAGCACAAGCAAAGCGCCACAGGTGAAATTTTCCTATCTCCAAGGCCAAACCAATAAATGTTGTCGGTTTTCATTATTCCGAAATACTAATATTAAACAACATGAAAAAAACTTATAATTTTAAGGGGCTGTTTTCAAATAGACGGACAAAAGTTAGTAGCGATACCTTTCGTATTTTGTAAAATAGAACAGAAAACATTTAATATTTGATTTTTGAAAATTGGCAACTCCGAACGATTGCCATTAAATAAGAATCTAAATATGTCTTCTGTTATTTACATGTTTTCAGAAACAACGTTAGGAAGTTTACCCTCATGAAACGGAACGGAAATATCAAACATAGTGCGTAAAAAAAGGTCGTCAGCTGAAAATTTTGCTATATATAAAATATACATGTGTTCAAATATATATATAAAAATGTTTATAACCTTTGTACCAATGTTTATATAAATTTATGTATCAAAATTTTTATTAATACATACAAAAATAAAAATAAAATAAAAAAATGCCTTTTACGAATATGTGTTAATGAATCATTTCAAATATTATTAAAAAATTGGGTAGGGGAAAACAAATGCATATAAATAAGTCGTCTCAGTGTGGCCTAACCACAGTATGATAATGGCTTTGAACGCAGAAGTAGCTGTCTCAAAAATAAATTCAAAAACTTAATTGATTCGATAGACCACTAATTTAAAAAGAAATTAATTTCAACGAATTATTCACAATAACAATAAATAAATATAAAATTCCGTTATCTAGTATTTATAGTGCTGACGTAATAAAAATAGTCAGTATACATCACCGAGTTGTTGAGGGCTCTAGTTTGCGAGGTGAAGATTGTTCTCATGATGGAATATGGCACCTTGACTCATTCCTCGTAAACTGATGATCTAATTTATTACCTAAAAAAAACAGAAAACAATGTAAGTCCAAGGTTTTATCATGGGAGTTTGGGTTGTGCACCACTGATCTAAGGTATTTCATATCAATTAGATAAAGATTTTACTGTCACCTTTCCGTGGGAGTTTCGTCAATTTAATATTATTGTTATTCAGGCTTTTGTCAAGTTACGTTCCTACGAGTGTATTCGTAAGTAGTTACACAACTCTTTTACATATTTGAGAAATACTGCTGAATACACTGAAGTAGTGATGGGTCATGACTCATTTTGTTAAGAGCGGAAGTCACGGTACCAGCTCAATATTTTAGTACGACTCAACTGCACGACGGGTCATTTAAGATAAGGCCGACTCCCAGTTCATGCGCTCGTATCCCAGTTCATACGACTCCTAACGTATAGGTGTAGGTACATAAATAACGTTGAGATACCAGACTGTCGGGTGCCGTTCAAGTACTGTACAGTGCCTACACACGTGTCAATTCGGTTAGTATTCTTATCTCCACACACCAATGTGTGAACCCTAGACGACAAATGCTCTGAGATACATCAAGGAGCCAAATATTAATTGCAAGTTTCACAGTCGTCGACACAATTTAACCTAGTAGAACACTAGACACGTGTACGATGATTTTATATAAACAAATTATAACAAATAACCTTATTTAAAGATGCGTCTTCATTAAAAATGCGTAAAAATACAATCGAACATCTGAGATATGTTTACCTTCTTAGAAAAAATAAATAATCTTTCTTAAGTGGTTGTCTCACATTTTAATTGAGTCATGGTACGGTTTACCAGGAGTAGTACGCTCGCGGCTCATCAAAATGAACCGGCACAAATGAACGGTTCGTCCACGAACGACTCATCACTACACTGAAGTATAGACATGTCCATATCTGAATGTTCATTATACGCGAATACCAAAAATGCTCCTACCATCGATAGAAACTTTCGACGAAAGAGCCAAAGAGAAATATACACATATGAAATTTAATTTATTTATTAAATCTTTAAATCAATCTAAACTTTATTTTGTGTTTCAATATTATAAGAAAAACTTTTTTCATCGTGTTTTCTTCCATAATTACTAACAATGCAATTTTTAGTTGTACCTGGGCGCTAGTCACTTAACTTCTATAAAAAGGGTAGGGAATCGAAAAGGTTGGCAACCTGTGATTTAGTATCGCACTTTAGTTATTCGATTTTTCTTTATTAGCAAAGCTCTTTTTAAATACGTAGTTTGTGTTTATTTTGTAGAAACACTCTTTATTAGCAAAGCTCTTTTTAAATACGTAGTTTGTGTTCATTTTGTAGAAACACTTTTTACTAGCAAAGCTCTTTTTAAATACGTAGTTTGTATTTATTTTGTAGAAACACTCTTTATTAGCAAAGCTCTTTTTAAATACGTAGTTTGTGTTTATTTTGTAGAAACACTCTTTATTAGCAAAGCTCTTTTTAAATACGTAGTTTGTGTTCATTTTGTAGAAACACTTTTTACTAGCAAAGCTCTTTTTAAATACGTAGTTTGTATTTATTTTGTAGAAACACTCTTTATTAGCAAAGCTCTTTTTAAATACGTAGTTTGTGTTTATTTTGTAGAAACACTCTTTATTAGCAAAGCTCTTTTTAAATACGTAGTTTGTGTTAATTTTGTAGAAATTAGCAAAGCTCTTTTTAAATACGTAGTTTGTGTTTATTTTGTAGAAACACTCTTTATTAACAAAGCTCTTTTTAAATACGTAGTTTGTATTTATTTTGTAGAAACACTCTTTATTAGCAAAGCTCTTTTTAAATACGTAGTTTGTGTTTATTTTGTAGAAACACTCTTTATTAGCAAAGCTCTTTTAAATACGTAGTTTGTATTTATTTTGTAGAAACACTCTTTATTAGCAAAGCTCTTTTTAAATACGTAGTTTGTGTTTATTTTGTAGAAACACTCTTTATTGGCAAAGCTCTTTTTAAATACGTAGTTTGTGTTTATTTTGTAGAAACACTCTTTATTAGCAAAGCTCTTTTAAAATACGTAGTTTGTGTTTATTTTGTAGAAACACTCTTTATTAGCAAAGCTCTTTTTAAATACGTAGTTTGTGTTCATTTTGTAGAAACACTTTTTACTAGCAAAGCTCTTTTTAAATACGTAGTTTGTATTTATTTTGTAGAAACACTCTTTATTAGCAAAGCTCTTTTTAAATACGTAGTTTGTATTTATTTTGTAGAAACACTCTTTATTAGCAAAGCTCTTTTTAAATACGTAGTTTGTATTTATTTTGTAGAAACACTCTTTATTAGCAAAGCTCTTTATAAATACGTAGTTTGTGTATATTTTGTTAACATTTTTTAATTGTTCTTTAATAATAAATAGATATTATTAATAAAATAAAAATATGAAATCATAAACATTTACAATAGGCAGAATGAGTGATTCATATCGACCTAAAAATATCACGTTTGCGATAACAGCAATTTTCACGCGAATAACGCGAAATTCGCAATTTTCGGGTACATAATAGCGAATTGTCGTATTTTTCACGAGATATTCTGGTATTTTAAAACAAGAAAGTAATACAGTTCATTCAAAATACTTCTTAGTCTATGGTTTTGACAAGCATGAATACCCATAAAATGGAATGCAGCTAACTTCATGTCGAAATTCCGCGTTGTAATTTATAATGTCTCCACTGATTCATCACAAAACTGCATTCCGTCTATATTTAATTTTTATAATCTGAGGAGTGATTTGATGTTCATGTTTCAACATACTCCCGGACGGGATTAATATATTTTATATGGCACGCGCATATAAGGTAATACCACATCTTGCGGGTAAACTCTTAGGTAAATGACACGACTTGGGGCCATCTCACATATGTTCTACATAAACGTAGTTTAAAGAACATGTATGCGAGTAACTTTACGCGAAGGTGTGTGATGGGAGAGTGGGAAGCGGTTCTGCCTCTTGAGACTGGCGGTTAAAGGTTCAACAACAAGAACAGACAAAGAAATTTTAGATACTTTACAACAGAGCTAAATAATGTACTTCCACTGGCCATTAGACAGAACACAAATTACAAAAAATATAAATTGGAAACCGAGATTTGGATCATTAGCCAAAACAGATAAAAATTCAATGATTTTTTTTAAAACATCCCTGATGATCCAATGTTCGATTGACGCTTCAAACTTTTTACCATAACATTAGACTGCAAAATTGTAAACTGTAAACTTTGCCTCCTCTCATTAAAATAAAATAAAAAAATAAAAAAGATAGAAAAAATCAAAAAGAAAAAACAAAAACAACGGTTAATATTTTTATTTGACAGTTTGTAAATGGCCTTAAACGCCGAAACAGATGTCACAATAATAAAAAACTAAAAATACTTGCAGAACTTAATAACAACATTATTAAATTTGATTTTAATTAAATATTTTAAAAAATTAAATGGAGTTCTACGAATTAAACACAAAAGCAATTAATAGTTAATGAACTAGGTTCCAAGGTCTAATGTTCAATTTTCTTGAGCTAAAAATATGCAACACGACAAGCAATGTAAGAATTACGAAGTAATTTAAAAATTAATTATTAAGTTGTAAATGTGACGACGTTTAAAACAAATTTTAAACTCGTAAGAATAATAATAATAATGATTGGATTACTTCCATAGCGTCGTTTTCGTGGGTAAATCACCATATGGGAATAATAATTGCTATTCGCATTTCTGACCTTGTCATATGGAATAAACTTCCCTAAGTGTTTTTATTTTTTGTAAATTCCACACAGAAGGCCTTGAGAAAAATCATTTCAATTCGGTCAAATGTCACCTATGGTGATGCTGTGTGGAGGATTTTATAGAAGAAATAAAGGAGTGAACTACCCGTACAGATTTCGCAGACAAATCTTCCAGAGTATTTCTTGCGTTAGCAAACTACAATGTGTATATTTTTGCGTGCTGACCGTTAAGCTTTAAAACAAGCTTTAAAAACTAAAATATTTATCATCCGTCCGGAGATTAGCTATCATTAGGGTTATATTCACCATACAGGCTGCAGACCGGAACTACACTCGTACCAGTCACGCAGGTGTCGAAGCCTAGAAGTGCGGCAACTTCCCCTACGAAGCCATCTTAATTATTTATTAAATCCTGTAGTATAACTAATAAAAAATGTTATCTTGTATAACAACTAGTTGAAGTAACCGGCGTTGCCCGGGGTTATGAATAGTTTGAAGTAAAGTTTTGATGTGTTTTCCCTTTCCCTTTCCCTTTCCCTTTCCCTTTCCCTTTCCCTTTCCCTTTCCCTTTCCCTTTCCCTTTCCCTTTCCCTTTCCCTTTCCCTTTCCCTTTCCCTTTCCCTTTCCCTTTCCCTTTCCCTTTCCCTTTCCCTTTCCCTTTCCCTTTCCCTTTCCCTTTCCCTTTCCCTTTCCCTTTCCCTTTCCCTTTCCCTTTCCCTTTCCCTTTCCCTTTCCCTTTCCCTTTCCCTTTCCCTTTCCCTTTCCCTTTCCCTTTCCCTTTCCCTTTCCCTTTCCCTTTCCCTTTCCCTTTCCCTTTCCCTTCCCCTTCCCATTCACATTCCCCTCCCCAACCCCACCGAGCCATTTCTCTCTTAATATGAAAAATTTCATCAAAAAGTACCGAAATTGTGCTTTAATGGGTGGAAACAAGGGATGGGGGTGATTTATCGAAATCCAACATAGACTTTCCTCTTATTTTAAAGGTCAAGTGTGCAAAATTTCATTAGGCTCGGAATAAAACTGTAGATTTCTATACAAAACAAACAAACACAACACCGCCCGAAAAACTTCTTTTATACGAATTATTTATCTTTGGTTTTCTCCTCGGCAATAAAATGTTATACGATATTATCATAACAGCGATGAGCGAAATTCAAGACGCAAAATAACCCACATTTATTAATTAATTAAAAAAACCGCAAGACGATCCTTCAATAATGTTCTTGAAAAGATATGCCCCATTTCACAGGATGATTATGTCTCGTAAAATGCAATTTGTCTTAGCACAATGACGCTGTGTTTTGTATTACAGCAATTGAATAAATACATTATATTAAATCTTCAAATGCATTCTGCATGCCCCATTAAGAGTGTGCAGACATGCAAAGAGTATACTTGTAAGTGGAGAGCTTTGATAATATTAAAGCTGGTTGTTTCATCCTCCACACCTCCATTCCATTCATTCATCTACATACACGTGCTTTTCTGTTATTCCGCTTCTTGAAATGACCCAACTCTTTGAGAAATTAATTCACTATATCGTGACAGAACTTCATCCAACCCCACGCTGTACGAATATAGATAATAACCATAAAAAAACTTTTGGAAAGTAGTGTCTAAAATTGTTTTTTTTTGGAGGCTCTGAGGGAAATAATAAAATAATAGTGGATGCTGTGTGGAGGGTCTTTTAGAGGATAAGAAAGAGTGAACCTGGGTCTTGAAGAGACCCATGTTGTAGAAGGGAGGAAAAACAGATGCCGGCAGATCATTCCACAGCACGAGTCGTAGAAGCGACCCGTTCTCATGTAAAAAATGTCAAACCGTGTGCAAATGGCTGTCCACCGGTGCCGAAGAGATCAACGATTCTAATTCCTCAGAGCATCTTAAAATGCCGGTAGAACAAGGACAGCGTTCACACCTGACGTCTGTTCTCCAAAGATTGCAATCCGTTTGTTAGGATAGGCGAATCTATCAAACGAACCGCCCAAAGTCAAGGGTTTTGCACAGAGTCAAGGGTTTTTTTTTCAGATATTTTGGAACAACCGACCAGAGGTGGCTGCCAAATTTGATAGTGGGGTGAACTTGCGATTTGTGGAGGGTCAGCAGTTGTGCGCTATTGGTGTAAACGCAAAAAGCTGTTTTTTTTATTTATTTTGTGAGTAAGTTTATAAGAAAAAAATAAAAGTTAACCAACAGAAACTGTCACTAATAATCTTAGCTATATAGCAGTATTTAAAAAAATTACGATTTTATTTTAATTCTAATCAAAATAAACAATAAGAAAAGCTTCAATAAGGAACTCCAGTCCATTTTTTTTTCTTTTATCAATAATGACTTAAATGCCAGTATATTTCGTTTTTTTCTTAAGTTTTGATAGTTAAAATAATTTAGAAAGTTTCAATTTTTCAAATAATTTCGTACAAAATTTTATATTCTATTCATGGTAAACCATAACTTTTATAATAAAATTATGTACCTTTTTATATTCTACTACCCATAAGTTGAATTCCAGTAAAAAACAATGCACAATAGGGGATATGTAAACAATTAATAAAATAACTACAAACGTAATTCAACAAAATTATTATAAAATGCTAAAAAAATAATCAAAGAGTAAGTAATTTATACGCTAGATAGTATACATTAGGGGTACAATACATCCTTATCCAAGTTCAGGGAGTTCATTTGCTTTCAGATTTCAAAGTGTCGGTTACATTAATTTTGTGTTTGAATACTAATATATTGTACCATCTTATACCTCAATACAAGTAGTGGTGCTGTGCAGTGAGCGTTCTTAGTAACGAGATGACTATTAAAACATTTGTTTTGAACATATTGCTTATACTACCAGTGGGGTGAATTTTATTGACGAAAAATTCTTTGTAAATTTTATGTAAGGTGTTTCTTTTACATAATTCTGTAATAGACGGTACATTAAATTCCCTAAATATCTCTAGAGTAGGGAAGTCGGATGGTCTTTTAAAGATGATTTTAATGATTATTTTTCGCACTCTATGTATTTTTGTTCAGTATTAAATTTAACCCCGTAAAAATAGTGGAGTTACAAATCAGAAAAACAAAATCCAAATATGTCAAATTGTCATTTTTGTTTCGCGGACAATCTCCTGTCAGAATTCCACCATGAAGTCAAATAGATTTTATAAAATTTAAAAAAAGCGTGGATGAACATTTGTGGCGTGTTTTTACAGTATTTTACAAAAGTTAATATATTTTTTGAATTGATAATAAAGGGATTTTGAATGATTATTTTCTTTAAAAAATAATCGGAAAGGCCTTTGAAAGGGATTGAGATAAAGTCAGATCATAAAAATTACGCTGATGTTCAAATATTGCATTTTATTTTTGCTCATAGTTAGAATTATGGACTGAAATGATATTAGATTTTTTTTTAAACAGTTTTTTATCAATTATATAAATTAAAAATATACTTTGTATTTACCACTTTAATTAAAATATTTCTCTACGTGTTTCGATAGCAATGCTATCATCTTTGCTCAAATTTTTTTTTTTTTTTAAATTTTATCAAATCACGAAGAGTTCAGATTTTGTTTGAAATTTGTCGTACAATTAATTCATATATTTGTATCTGTTTAGTGCCTTAGTAACGAGATGGTTATTAAACCAATAGTTTGAATCTATTTCTTATACCATCTGCGGGGTGAATTTTATTAAGTAAAAATTTAATATAAGGCGTTACATTTATACAATTCTATGATATGGGTTTTAAATTCTCTTGTCTTATGAAATTAGCTGAACAGCCAAATGTATATAAAAAAAAGGAAAACAGTGATTTTATGATATGATTAATTTAACAGTATTCGTGACTTGCATCTAAATCTGACGCAACCTACGCACCATCTGCGCGATTACAAGAGAAAAAAACAGTTAAAATATTTACACGAATCGTCAAATATTTGAGTAAAAGACTACCACGTTCTCTGAGCTCCACGCGAAGAAAATTTATGACAAAATCGTCTTAAAGGCATATTTTCTATTTTCAATTATACCGCGCGGAGATGGTCTTGTCGCCGAGATAAATTTCACAGATCTGCGTGATTTATTACAGCATCCGAATTACGTAAACGTGTATTATTTTTACGTGATATTTTCACGGCTGCGAGCGTGGCTACAAATTGCGGAATTTCCGGCGGGGGCGTGACAGTTTTGAAAAACATTTTCGAGGAAACTTTTGTCAACTCGTAATTCCTCGGCGCAAGTTATTTGATGAACTTGTTTGTAGGTTTACGGGCGTACATTCCAACTTTCTGCATTTCCCTGGGGTGAAATTAAAAGGACATGTTGTATTTCGTGCGGGTTTCTATTTTATTACGATAGCTTACAAGCGAAGGGGTACGGCGTAACAAACGTGATGACCTTGTATTCGTAATTAAATCATTATAGATATGAACATTGGTTGTACAAGCATTCTGAATTCGTAAGTGAACATCTAATCAAGTTTGCCGAGTTAAAGTGCTGCAGACACATCACCTGAAACATTTCGATTGAAATTATTAAAATAAACTTTAAATTTCTTCAACACTTTTACTTGAGTAACTTATAAAAAAGTTGTGAGAGGATTTACATGGGCTTACTACGGTTCTAGTGTTTTTGTAATAAGATTTTTTTAAGGTCCCCCCTTACTTCCAAGGGTGAAATTGAATAAAAAAATGGTGTCTGCGAACAAGGCACAACCACGAGCTATACAAACAGTTTGAAGAGCCGTCCATAATAAGATTTATAAAACTGGGACGACTCTACTAAGCAGAACTTGTAGCGAGGATGGAATATAGCCAAATTACCAAAGAGGCTTCTTTACAAAAAAAAAAATAATCCAGCAGGACGAAGGAGTGACAAGTATGAAACTTAGACTAAGACAGAATGGAAACCATAAGGAACGAGAGGGAGACATAAAGACCAGCAGGAGAGGAGGTATTTCCTATGGGCGACCAGAACTTTTCAGTCATCGAGAATGATTCAAATACATAAGCAATTCATAAAAGTGTTGGCTTTTGGAAAGTAACCTTGTGTATTGATGGTAACAGATAAGACGGTCTCCTTGGTTGTATAGCTCCTTATCTGCTGTATTTATGCTATTTTGCTCTTTCTTATATTGTATATCTACTTGATAGCTGCGGGTATCTTTAAAATTATTTAAGTATAACTATTATATTAAGTCCTCACTGTAACAAAACTGTACTGATGTTTTTTTTTTTAATTTGTTTAATACTTGCTGATATTTTGATATTTTTTATAATATTATTTAAATCGATATTATGAAATTGGTGTCTAGTATATCTATAACAAAGCTGTCATACTGTTTTCATATTAAAAAAATAAATTCCAATTTGTGTACATTGATCACAATATGCATGCACCTAAATTGTTCTAATTTTCCGCTACATTTGTATGATGATTGTTATTTATTGTTGTATTACATAATATTATTGAACTAAACTCCTGCTGACAAGCTGCTTGCAGTGGCTTAGCGGGTACAAGTTCCCATTGTGTGTAATTAATATTATTAAATAAAAAAAAATTAAAGAATTAACTAACATCTTCAATTCATTTCAGATTACTCTTATATGTAATGTTTCCAGGTCAAATAACACGGTTGCAGAATGTCCGCATCATTAGCCCGTTTAACAAAGGGCGAAGCGAAAGCGGTCGCCCTGGCACTACAGACCACACTGGTACACAGGTAGGTAGGTGGTGGTAGGTTGTATGGCTTTAAGGGTCGTAGTGGCGTAGCGGAAGAACGCCGTATTTCGCTGGGGTGGTTATTCGCTATAACGGATCGTTATCTAACGACGGGCAGTAATAGCGGCGGGTAACGGCGGAAGGGGTTGCATCCGCTACAAAACAACGCATTTTTCAAACCACCACCACGCAATACAATATGCGGTTTTGATTTTATCGTATTCAATTATAATTTTGTGTGGGTTTTAATGTTTATTTTTTTGCATTTGTTTTTATTTTCAAGCTTTCTCTCCCTTGCTTTCAATTCCACCCCCCCCCCTTGCCTAGGGGTTGAAGATCTAAAGCTTTGATAGGGGGAGTGAATTTAATCTTATCTTTGTTGTTTATTTACGCCCATAATGTATATTCTATTATTCCAAAGTGGAAAATACTATCAGATTCGCCGTGGTGAAAGACCACCATTCAGAATTGAAACGTTGCTTGAAATGGCTTTAAGCCGTGTTTGGTGACCAGATCTGAATAGCCAGATGTTTCCCCACCTTCCTCTTCCACTTCTACTTCCCCTCCCCAATACCTTCAGCCGCACAACGTTCCCCAATTGAGAATGCCACAGTCTCACTGGCTCCAGACGGTTGGGAGCAGTTGGGACTCTTGTGACGTATTCATATAAAAAAAAATAAAAAATTATAAAGCTTTAAAACGTTAAACCCAGATTGTAAAGCAACAGAAAATAATAAAATATAAAACAATTATTTTATTTTGTTTATTAAATTATATAATAAATACAGTAGGTGAGTGTTACCCTCCTGCACGTAAAACAATAATTTAAAAATCAAAATAATGAAAGAGTAAATAATAGCTATCAAAATTTGGAAAAAACGTATTTAACAAAAATGAAATAATCTCGTAGCAGAGCTCTGTAGTATCTTCCTAAGTACGAAAAAAACAGCTTTTAATGCAAATTTATATACAAAGGAAGTTTAACAAGAGGTGAGCTAAAAAGTTTCTTGTGCTAACAGTGGTTAAGTACAAATGTTTTATTAGAAAAAAAATAAGTAAGGGGGGAGAAGAAGAGGAAGGTGCGGGACAGGAGATGCTTTGGATACATTTTATAGTCGTGCATCAATTTGTGGTCGTATGTATTAATTACTTCGGTTCGATATAATTAGATAGGGTTGCATTAGTGTGGCAGTTAATACTCTGGTGTCGACTTTTAATTAAAAGTAATCAATGTCTCATTAAAACATCATTTGCATTAATTAATTGTGAGGTGGGTGTTTTCGCCAAGACACGTTCGATCGCGAAATTGAAGGGGCATATTTTAATATTTCGCGTAGAAAATCGTTTCCAGTGTTAAAGGGTTGAAGATTTGACGCTAAATGCGACCCTTCTCACGTGCGAGGACCGATCGAGGGAGGAATCCGAGTCAATAAATTGAAGGTTGCGGAAGGAGCAGGCGAGGGTTGAAATTATTTGACCAGAAGGGCGGAAAGCGAAATAAGGGTTGCAAGTGTAAGTGGGGAAAAAGGGGGAAAAACAATGGCCACGTGTATCTATGTTTCATGAGTATTTGAGATGGTGTGGTCGTGGATAAAGTATTATTCAGGTATATACGGAAATCATATATGTAAATTGGATGCATTAACTACTTTAGGAGAACGGTACGAGCCCTGTTTCATACAAAACATAATTTTGGATTTGAGGCCAAAATGCACACCCAAACTGTTTATTATTATTTATTATTATTTATTATTATTCAATATTATTCATTATTATTCATTATTATTCATTATTATTTATTATTATTTATTATTATTCATTATTATTTATTATTATTTATTATTATATATTATTATTATTATTTATTATTATTCATTATTATTCATTATTATTCATTATTATTCATTATTATTTATTATTATTCATTATTATTCATTATTATTCATTATTATTTATTATTATTTATTATTATTTATTATTGTTATTTATTATTGTTATTTATTATTGTTATTTATTATAATTTATTATTATTTATTATTATTTATTATTATTTATTATTTATTATTATTTATTATTATAATTTATTATCATTTATTATCATTTATTATCATTTATTATCATTTATTATCATTTATTATCATTTATTATCATTTATTATCATTTATTATCATTTATTATCATTTATTATCATTTATTATCATTTATTATCATTTATTATCATTTATTATCATTTATTATCATTATTGTATCATTTATTATCATTTATTATCGAACATTATCATTTATTATAATTATCATCATTTATCATCATGTATCATCATTTATCATCATTTATCATTATTTATCATTATTTATGGAGTATTTAATAATTTATTTATTTTTATTTATTATTAACATTATTATTATTATTGTTATTATTATTATTATTATTATTATTATTATTATTATTATTATTATTTAGTATTATTATTTTATTTTTTATTTTATTATTATTATTATTATTATTATTATTATTATTATTATTATTATTATTATTATTATTATTATTGTTGTTATTGTTATTATTATTATTATTATTATTATTATTATTATTATTATTATTATTATTATTATTATTATTATTATTATTATTATTATTATTGTTGTTATTATTATTATTATTATTAGTATTATTATTATTATTATTATTATTATTATTATTATTATTAATTTATTATTGTTTAATTGTTTATTGTTATTATTGTTGTTTATTGTTATTTAAATATTGTTCATTGTTTATTATTATTTATTATTGTTTATTGTTATTTGTATTTATTTATTATTATTTATTATTTATTTATTATTATTTATTATTATTTATTATTATTTATTATTATTTATTATTATTTATTATTATTTATTATTATTTATTATTATTTATTATTGTTTATTATTATTTATTATTATTTATTATTATTTATTATTATTTATGTTTATTATTATTTATTATTATTTATTATTATTTATTATTATTTATTATTATTTATTATTATTTATTATTATTTATTATTAGCCCCTAAATAATTGATAAACTTGCCTCTCGAATCGCGAAAATTCGATTTCTTTAATGGGCTTTATCATGTAATTTCAAAAAAAATAAAATATATCTAATACGTACTAGATATTTGATATACCTTTTGATGAAATAAAAAGATCATTCGGTTTAGGTTAGTATTTTAGCCTTATATCCAAAATTAAGTTTTGTATGAAACAGGCCGTGCAACCGTTTCCCTGAAACGTGTACAAGCTTTTTTTGCTTCTGTCGCCTTTTAAATATCTCCAATCCCTTCTCTATCCGCTGTGCTTCAGAACGAGCTAGGTGCAAAAGTTTGAACACTAGTTACAAGTGATTCTTGAATTCAAATAAAATTTTAACGTGTTTTAATTAAAACTACAATTTTCATCACATTGCATCCAGCTCCTAAATTGCAGAGGCAAAAAGTCAGGAAGACAGCATGCAAGGAACAAGTGAATAACAACTCCGAATCTTTCTTTTCCCAACTTCTTCCCCTTCTAGTCCAATTGAGGATACCCAGTGGCATGCAGTCCTTAAAGGCTGAAAAGCTGTGCCAACCTCGATAAAAACGTACAATGAAAATAATTGTTTTTTTTTAAATACAAATAAAAATGTAATAATATAATTTTCAAATATTCCACGCACAATTCACACCTGAAAAACTATAAAGAGCCTTAGTGGTTACGATTCTTGGCTACGAATCCGGAGGTCGCGGGTTCAAATCCCGGCGTGCACAAGTAAATTATATTTGTTTTTTCCATTCACTAGCGTTCTTAAAACTATTGAATGGCACGGTTGTGTCGAAACCGGTAGCGAATTTAATAAATCAAAAACAGCAAAAGTACAAGTAGTAAATAAAACTTCAAAAAAAAATGTCTAGAAATTGCTATATAGTGAATGCCGAAAAAAATTATATTATTATTATATTAGAAATTATATTTGACTAAAATATGTTATTTCACAATTTATTCAGTAAAAATAATATGTGATATAATTGCGGCACATTTCAGAGTGGTAGATACTGTCAGTATCGCCCTGGTGAAAGATCACCATTCAGAATCGAAAGGTTGCTAGAAATAAAAAAATAAATTATTTAAAAAAATTGTCATAGAGCAATGCACACCGCCGGGGATACCATAACACCACTGACAATCGGGACTTTACAGCGGTATTCAGAAATTTTTTTTTAAATGCCAGTCGTAAATTCAGTTCAGAATGCCAACGATAAAAGTAATATTAAAAATTCCGAACTTAAAATTGCTAATTTCAGATAGCTACAATTTCAATAAATTCATGCGATTCTAAAATGGATTAAAAAAACTCGAAAAAAAAAACAGTCACAATCACAGATCTAACAATACATAGAGATACCCTAACACGCAAAAGGCAGAAACCAGAAAAAGAGGGGAAGGGGGCTAGCTAGGCTTGCGCCAATTTAAGTACAACAGCAATTAAGTACAAAAGGTTCGGCTTGTTTACAAAAACCTTATTTAGTTTGACCCCTTTTATAAATGTTTTGCAATTTGCTTACCGCAGTCAAAATCACGCAAAACAAACGTGGAACTAAGCTGGTGCCAAAATGTGTAACACGTGACCATTGTATCCAGCCGTCGAAATCATACTTATGGCAAGACTATCAATTCTGACGTCAATGGTCAAAATCTTCTTATTCTATTATATAAAGAAAAATGTTCCGGGCGGGCAGTGTGTGTGTGTGTGTTTTTTTGTATACAAATCTACAGTTTTATTCCTAACTTGATGAAATTTTTTCACACTTGACCAAGAAAACAAGAGGAAGGTCGCTGCCTACATGAGATTTCGAAAACCTACCCCCATCTTGACATTTAATATAAGAGGAAAATTACTGGGTAGGGGTTAGGAGTAGAAGTAGATGTAGCAGTAGGGGTAGGGGTAGGGAGTAGGAGTTGGGATTATAAAAAATTCTCTAAACTAGTAACGCCGGGGACTTCAGCTGGTAAAGAATAAAAGTAAATAGTCACGAAAAATATAGAAAATTGGTTAATACTAATGAACCTTTATGGGCGGCCCATACAAAAGGTCGGGCCTATAAAAGTTGCCGCCTACCTTTCCCGAATGGCTTCAAAATAAATCAGAAAACACAATTTCCACAGGAAGTAAAGATTAACTGACCGGAAGCACGGAACCTTAAGCCGTTTTAATATGGCGACCTGCCAAAAGTCGTTAAAAGTTATTGCCGAATTTGTAATTTTAATTTTTAATGTGCTAACGAAAGGCCGACGGTATTTATTGTAATGCCGTATGTCTAATTGAAAGTCCTTTACGTCAAAGAAATAGAATTCGCATTAAATCGCTGTCTATCCTTTTCTCTGGTACGACCTTCACTGCAGAGAGGTTCCTTGGCTACAGACCCAAAGGTTGCAGGTTCGAAATCCGGTGTGCGTAATAAAACCGTAGCCTAACGACTGATTGGCTATGCACATGCCCACCTATGTGAACGGGCGGATACCTACGATGAAACGGGTAAAGCTAAGAGCATAATACAGGTTTTCGACGACTTTTACATAAAATACTTCAGTTTAATTTAGGAAACAGTTGAAAACTTTTTCCCTTTTTGATGGTGGCAGGGTTTCTTAATTGTTTTGTAATGACGTGAATGTTATTAAGGCAATAAATTTAAAAGTGTGGGAAATCCGTGAATTATTTTTAAGAATTATGTTGTTCTGAATTAATTATTAAAATAATTATGGAAGTACCTCATAGACGAGATAATTTTAATTATCACAATTATTTCCGAATAAATCGGTGATTACCGAAAATATTAATAAATCATTTCAAATACCATAAAAATTAAAATTCGTTGAGGGTAAATAAAATAATATAAGTAAGTCAGTTTGAAAATTACTATGAACGCCGAAACAGCTGTCAGAATAATAGAAATTAAAATACTTGCTGATCTTAATAATTACATTATTCAAATTATGTTCTTTAAATTTTAAAAAAAAATATATATATATATAATATGTTTGAGTTTTATATTAGGGTGCAACACCGGACAACAATGTGATCTGACATTAATCTACATATATAAAAATGAATGTTTGTCTCTCTGTACTCTATTTTCTCGAAAATCACTGTACCGATTTCGCTGAAAATACCACAGTTTATTCTTATTAGTGACGGGAAGGTTTAGAGAGTAGTTTGAATGAAATTCAATATCTAAAACTATTGCTATATCGTTTTAAAATTAATATGAAAACCATTGAGCCGGCCATGTTGTATTGCGGTTAGCCCATAGATATATCACTCTGGTTAGCCACAGATTACATATTCAAAAGACGGAGGTTTGTTTGGGTAGAATGTTTTAAAGACGGAAAACACTACTTAAGAACTTTATTATTGAGACACATTTGGAAAAAACAAATTTTTCGAATGAAATTAAATTTTCAAATGAATGTTTCTTTTTTCGCTGTCAAACGAATTATAGCACTCAAACGACAAACAAATATTCACAACTTCATAACTTTATTGCAAAACAACAAATACCGAGCAAGGCCGGGTACACATCAGGTAGTTATTAATATGAAGACTATCTATTAAATTTAATTTATTCCATGTTACTATCATCTAAGTTTTTCATTTTATTTCTTTTATTTTCATGTAATTATCTTTACGTAATTATTTTTTTATTTTTTTTTCACATTTTCTTCTCATATGTTTTTTATATATTTTTTTTATTTTTATTATTATTACTATCATTTTTTATTTATTTTTTTAAATTATTTTATTGTATTCATTTCTCTATTTATATTGTATATATTTCATGTGATATGGCATACTGGGTTCGCACTACCCACCCAGTCCTGCTGGATTAAATCTCAAATAAATAAAACAAATAACATATAAAGGAGACTGCCGTTTATGGAATCAGATAACATACATAACGTACAGTGAAGAATGTTTACGTGTAAGTACAAATTGAGGATGTATTAATGTGGTTACCTACTACGCACACGTAATTATTTTAGTATTGGCATAAATTATTAGAAGCGCAATAAACAATTAATGAATGCAGGAAATTTAGTCGTAAAGTAAAATATATTTAAAATGTGTATAAGTAATAAAATCCGGTAGCCGTATTGCGCAATAAATGAATAAGATCGTGTGGGCAGGCACTCTATAAAACTAAAATCAAGCGATAATTATTTATCACCTGGTAGCATAAAAAATTTAAAACCCGAATTTGAATTTGAATTTGGAAATGGAACGCAGACGCCATTTTTCATTTAACCAAAGATGGAGGATATTATGGCGCCGTGAATATGATGAAAAACTAAAGAGAATACGGATTACGTTTCTTGTTACTTTATTTTGTGTTATGCAACAATCTTGTGAAGCCGAGTTGGAAGGTGGACATGTTGGAGAAAGGAATGTCCGGGTAATTAAATCGTGACCTTTCGATCCGAGGGTCACGGGTTCAAACCCTGGCGTGGACACAACTGAAGAAATAAAACATTTTATTTTTTCTTAAAGGAAAGACAAGCAACCCCAGTTTACGAATAAGGGGGGGAAATATTGCTAGAGCAATGATGGAGAATTTCGCAAGCGGAGAACTGAACGCGCGACGCCTGGATGGGAACGCAAAGCTTTGAACCGCTTGACGAACTAACAGATAGTTAGTCGATAACAAAAGTTGCAGCTCTTGGCATCAAAAATAAAGTTAGCATTAAAATAAAAAATTAAAACAAACGCATTTTTTAAATTGAAAGATGTATAATTTAAAAAAAAAACAAATATTGCTACGGCCGAGAATTTAACACAGATCAACTGCGTGGAAGACAGCTATGATGGCAAATACTCCACCAACTTTTGCAAGAACGCCGGGATAAATTCATTAAATGTAATGAAAATAATTTTGATTTTAGAATTAGAATGTTACGTACATCACATCACATCCGAAATTACATTGTTTAATGATAACAATATTTGCATACTTGTATATCGCCCGGAAAAAGTGTATGCCAAGATCGAGTTGTTTGGCGGTCCGTCCTTTCTGCCTAGCCCTGCGAGGAAACGAGTTAGTTAGTTATATCTCCCGGTACGCACAACCATTCCTTACGAGTCATGTGTGAAGTTTGTTGTTATCTTATTTACTGTATTTTATGATTCTGTTATGAATTTATTTTTTTTATATGTTCTGTCTTATATTATTTATGTCTTAAGATGTGTGGACATCTTCAATTACCACCTGAATTAATAAATAAACACACAAAATGATATTTTTCTTATACTTGCCATGAGCGAGCTTTTGATTTGTATAAATTGGATATATACTTAATTTATTTTTATGTTTACTTCTTGTTTTATCAGAGGTAAAGTCAGAATAATAATAATAATAATAATAATAATAGGAAAATACATAATTGGGTTGATTTTTGATATATTACAAAAAAATGTACAATGCGATCAAATGTAAAGTGTTGACTTTTTTCGAAAATAAACAAATGAATAATCTCAAAGTTTCTTGAAATGATTTAAGCTACGTTTAGTGACGAGGGGGGCCTGATTGCGGTTCTTTTTGAGGACAAGACATTGTGATTATCCTTGAGGTTAAAGACATTTTGCTTAACTGCTATTCCGATTATATGTCAATGAAAATACATTTTAAAATGAGTTTGTGGTTGAATTATCACAGTATTATTAAACACATACTTAACATGCATTTTTATTTTTTTGATTAAAAAACCTTTGTAACTTTTTTCCACTTATTTATTTTCGACCGGACCGGTTTCACCCTATCACGGGCATCGTCAGACTGGCACAATCTATGGTCTATGGTATATATAGCATCGATGTCGGGAGTAAGTTCCCCAGCTTTCTAATATCGTTTTTATTTATGACTTGAAATTTGTTTTATTGCTGACGGTACTGTTTATTATGTTTTTAAAAACTACTTCCGGGATAATAAACCATCCCGAAAGTAGTTTTTAAAAATATTTTAATATGGAATTCCACCATGAATTTACAGTTTAAAAATTAGAAATAACATACTTAATACGTGTGCTTTAATATAATTTTTAGTATTTAATCCATTTTTTAACTGACATTTCGGAGTTTCGGCATAGCTACTTTACAAATTTCGTTAAATCAGTTCATTTAATAGCATTGACTCGCTAATAATGTTTTAATTCAATATTGACGACAATATTGTGTTTTCTTTTGTCAAAAATTAGACAAAATATCCATATTTTTAAAAGAATGTTTTTCGCTGAATGACAGCTGTCATCTGAGAGAACCGAAACGGCAGTTAAGCAAAGAGTCTGTAATATGCAAGCAACTTATTAACCATTAAGTTATTTTTACATATGGTATCACTACAAACAAAAGACAATCGACCGACGACCTGTTCCTGATTTCAACGAATAATTTATTTTTATAGGAAAGCAATCATCCACAGAACTTTTCTGCATCCTACTGAATCGGTCGTATAGTAGAACACACTAGTGACTTGCTAATTTGCATTTGCATCACTTCTCGCTTTTGAATTAACCTTCTGAATTTGTACGCGTCGAGAAATATATTTATCAAATGGTGACCCTTCTTTTCTTTATATCTCCGCGACAATCTTTAACGAGAGACACTTGGTAAGTATTAATACACAATACACAACATACCGTCTAAATCATATCAAACCGTTAAAAGTCTTTAAGCATAAGAACAATGTCAGATCTTCATCATCCGCTTTTCAGTAATCTTCCCGAGAAGTCTTTAACTTTTGAATAACATGTTAAAAAAAGAAAAAGTCAAATAATAAGTTTGAAACTGTGTGAGTGCTGAGTTCGGGTCATCTCTGGTCACGATCCTCATACCTGTCCAGTTATATTATCCCCACTCCGCGTGGGAGTAAATGTAGAAAGCTCTCGGGCCGCGCGAGGAATAAAACATGTTTTAATGTAATTTCGTCTGGCTTATTGGAAAGTATCGGATGCATGTGCGCAGTAAACAATGCGACAGATGCTTTGTAGTATGAACAAAGGTAAGAAACGGTCACTTAAAATACATTAGGAGCACAATTAGATTCAATTTACATTATACGGCCTTCATGGTCGACGGGTAAGGCTCTCGCGGGTTCAAATCCCGTCGCGAACAAACGAATTTTATTTAATTAATTTGTGCTGTTTCACAATTAATTCAATTAAAAATAATATATAGTATATTTGCGCACGTTCCCGAGTGGAAGATACTCTCAGTATCGCCCTGGTCAAAGACCACCATTCAGAATAGAAACGTTGCTTGAAATAGCTTTTAACCGTGTTTGGTGACCAGATCTGAATAGCCAGGTATTACCCCACCCTCCTCTTCTCCTTCTCCTTCCCCTCCCCAATACCTTCAGCCTCACAACATTCCCCAATTGGGGTGGCATAGTCTCACTGGCTCCAGACGGTTGGGAGCAGTTGGAACTCTTGTACGGTATTCATATAAAAATAAAATATAAGTTGACGGCCTCCGTGGTTGAATGGTTACGATCCTCGGCTACGAATCCGGAGGTCGAAAAGGATCAAATCCCAGAGTGGGCACGTAAATTTTATTCGATTAATTTGTGATATTTCTAAATTAATTCATTTAAAATAATATACATATAATATATTTTCGGCACGTTCCAGAGTGGCAAATACTTTTACCCTGTTGAAAGACCACCATTGTTTGACATGGCTTTAGCCGTTTTTGGTGACCAGATCTTAATAGCCAGATACTTGCCCACCATCCTTTTTCTCATCTTCTTCCCTCGCCACTACCTTCAGCTTCACAACTTACCTCAATTGGGGATGGCATAGTTTCACTAGTTCCAGAGGGTTGTTAGCAGTTGGGACTCAAAACTTCGAAAATTTATATAAAAAAACATTTAATCATTATACATATTTGATTTGACGGGTCAGTGGCTGAGTTGGCATCGCGTTTGGGTCTCATCCAGGCGTTGAGTTCAATTCCTCGGCTGGCTAAGTCCTCCATTTACGACACAAGCAACATCTTCCGCATACCGTGATGGTAGTAGGAGATTTTCAAATATTGTCAGGTTATTCGTAACCAGGGAATATTTGTCTTTCTTTTTAAAAAAAAAATATATTATACAAAATAATAATTAATTTTTAATTTTCTAACGCTGAACTATACTATTTGTTCTTACATGTGTAGCCTTATTTTCATTCATGCATTATCAATCAATTAGCATTTTTCACCAATAAAATGTAGACATAATTTGTCTCGACGCCATCTATTGAGGGATTTAGCCGTTAGAAGCCTTTCTCATACTAATAAAGTTGGTTGTTTACAGGTGAATAATAATAAAAACAGTAATTATTGAATGAAACACTAGTATATATTGATTAACTTGGCGGGTTTGCGATAAGCCGACGTAGCTCAACGGTAGAGCATCTGACCGGCAATCAGAAGGGTGCAGGTTCGAGTCCTGTCGGCGACATTTATCTTTTCTCGGAAGGTTTTTTCAATTTGGATGAGTGTTTCAGGCTAATAATTATTGTTTATAAAAATAATCTTTAATTGTGTTTTATATTTGGTAATTTTTAGAATGCTAAGCCAATCTTTAATAATAATATATTTATTGAAATTAAGTTTAACTGTAACTAAAATACATGTATAATATAATAATGTAGGTGTACAGTGGTTTATAAAGAAGATATATAAAAAAGGGAAATAGAAAACAACATAATAACAGTAGGCAATAATTAAATAACAAAAATGCATAGTTATAAGTTGAAGTTTCACATAAACCGAATCACTAGGCTAGCCTGTGTTGAGGCAGTAATTTTGGATATTATTTTATAATAACTATGAATATACACTTATATTAAAATATGCTCCGCAAAAGGTTGAATCAATAACTTCGAATTTGGGTGAGTGTACCGGTAAACACCGTATTATTAGTTTTAATCCAAGTTTTTGTTTTTGTACATCAGAAAGTTTTTGTTTTTGTACATCAGATTTCTTTATGCCAACTGGAAGAATGTCGAAAATTCTTAATTCAAAGTATATAAAATTCCCACTATAATAACAGTTATATCATAGTTGAAGTTTCACATAACCCGCCTCACTAGGCTAGCCTGTGTTGAGGCAGTAATTTTGCAAATTATTTTATAATTTTAAAATACCTATGAATACAACACTTGAATACAACACTTGTATTATGATATGCTTCGTAAATCGTTGAATCAAATATCTCTAATTAATGAGTTTACAACATGTGTGGTGTACTCAATAAAGTTTATGGATTATTTAGTTACAAGTCACAATGTTTATTTACCCATCAAAAGAAAGAGATTCTAAGAGTTTACTTGTTTTAAATGTAATTTTGTATTTTATCAGATACGGCTTTTTGTATTGAGATTTTAAATGGATTTATAGAATTTGAAAAAAATGTCAATGTTGTGATGTTTACTCATTTCATTGTTCAATCTTGACGTTTTTTATATAAAATTATGATATCACGATATTTGTATACAAAACAAATAAATACCGCCCACCCGGGACATTCTTATTTACACAATAGAAGAAGAAGATATAAGATACAGATTGTCAGCAATTACAATACCTAAACTAAGGATTATTTCAAAATTGCGGTTACGATGAAATGAATTCATAATTTATAAAAAAAACCATTGAGAACAGTAAAAATGAAGGTACCTGTTGCCTTAGTTTTATTTTTTAAATATTCCATGTCTAAAATATGTTTTATAAGTGAAGAGAAGGCTTAATATCAAGGTTTTGTGAGGAAGTTTTAATTTCACACTTAATTCGTTATGATTTATACTGCTATAAAATGTTACTACCTACGGGCCAGTGGATCTACGATACTCATAATTGGTAATAATTTATTGCTATTAAAAAAAGATTTACAGCATGAAATATTGGAAAGAAATAAATAAATACGAGTATATTCAAAAATGCTAATTGCGTAATTAACTGACGGGTATATAAAATTTATGCAATAATAAATGAAAAATTATTTTATTGTCGTTTGGTCGCTCAAATAATATTTGGATGATTTGTATAGAGCCGTTTTAATGAAAAATCACCTAAAGGGAGCTGATATTTCATCTTTGATGCGTTCCGTGTTCAGCATAACACGCACAATGACCACTAGAGTGCTCACGCCGCCCAAGAATCCATTTCGCGTCAGTTGTTAGTAAAACGGCTACTATGCAGCACAAAGTTTTCTGTGTTCGTGAGTTCTGTAAAACTGAGTCGACAACTGTACTGCAGCGTACTTTTCGTCGCCATTTTAATATTGAACCTCCAACTAGAAAGAGAATTTGTCATTGGTATCACCAATTTGAGCAAACTGAATGACAAAGAAAAAATTCCGTGACGACCCGAAATGAGCAATGATTTTTAATAAAATTATTAAATTCTGATTTACTGTTTTGGAGAGTGGAGTTAAAACATAATTATAATTATAAAGATAGATGCCAATAATATGGGATTAAAAATGGAGAATAATGTTGACAAATCTTGAATTTGAGATATGATATCGTTGAAGATGATATAAATTGAACTGGTCTTTCGTTGGTTAAGTTGGTTAAGCGGTTGCCCCGGATAGGGAGAGTTCCAGATGCGACTGAAATCTTTTTATTTTCTGTCGTTTTTTTCCGTTTTCGTATTTCATTTAGGTTATGCTAATATTATTTTCTACAATGATTACATAATTATAATATTTATGATTTAATGTCAATACATCAAGCCATATAACGGCAGCAACTGGGTCTATCCGGGACCTTGAGCTCAAATCCACCGAGCTACAGGTACCCCAATCCGTTCCCTCATTTTTAGATGTCCCATATAAATAAAAATCGGATAGATATATCCTAGACACTATCTAAAGATTACCAAAAAAATCTATGGGTATTAATTGAAGACTACCAAATTAAAAGTTGACATTGCACACCTCGGCGGTGGTAAAACAGGACAGTTTTGAACACACGTAAAAGGGACATAGTATGTTCATCATGGTACGAATTGAATTGCAGACTGAGGGGAAAATACCATTTCTACTATCCGCTGCTGTCTATACGGCGATTAACATAGGACTCTAGGAAATTAATATGAAATGACGGAACGGTTTCGGGGAGCTGTAGCTCAGTGGACAATATTATATTGAACATGTACGGTCCATAATGTTTGTTCCGAATCTGTTATATTTTTGCATTCACAAACACGTCAGTGAATTCCAATAACCCCTCTCCAAAATCAATTAATGTCGCACTAAAGTGTGAAACATAAATTAAGAAGTTGTCCTTTCAAAAAAAATACATAAAAATATTTCACGTACGATACAAGTTCGCTGACACAAAGATGGTTCAACTTCGGCTTCAATTAATTATTATTAATTTAATCATAATTAATAGACAATTTATAAGGCGACGATTGCTTTTCATCTAATAGGGACCAGTTCACATCCCGGCGCGTTAATAAAACTTCCAACCAACGAGTTTTTTTTGATCATTTTATCGTTGTTATCAATTTGAAGGCCACTGCGATTAGTGGCCATTTTGTTATTTTAATTATAATGTCTGACGACTGGTCGTCTATTTCGTGTTACATAAAAAAAATCTTGCCACTGACATCAGAATTAATAGACTTGCCCTATGTACTATTTTGACGACTGGAGGCAAAGGTCACGTGACACCCATTTTGGCACCAGACTAGTACACTGACGTCAAAATTTGTTTTTTGACTGCGGTAAGCAAATTACAAAACATTCATAAAAAAAGTCAAACTAAATATTGTAACAAAATTTCACTTATTCGCTGTTTTACTTAAATTGGCGGTACGCCTAGCTCAACCTTCACCCCCTCCCCTTATCTTGGTTTCTTCGCCTCGCATGTCAGGGCATCTGTTTATTTGCTCCGTGGTTCTTCTAGAAGCATTCTCCTGTTATTTAATTTGTATATTTTAAATCCTGGCCATCGAGCACAGAACATCGATAAAGGAGTGTAGTGTGTTCAGATCGACTAAATATGCTTATTTTTGTTGACGTGAACTGTTGTTGGGTCGTTGGGGTCTGCAGTCTTCCTCGATGTTCTGTGCTAGCGGGTCTCAAAACCAGGCGATGTATTTATACCATAAAAAGAGTGGATTCAAACAAAGTGTCTTTTAATACATTATGTTTTGTCTCACACTTTTACTTTCTCATGTTTATCTATATTAAAACTGTTTTCATTCATCCTAAACATATACGTAAATGCTGTTTTATTTAATTGCTCAATTCACGGTTTGAGGCCAGCCAGATACGCATGCAGATTGTTAAAATTAATTATTTGTTCCAGACGCTTCGGGGTTCGGTACATAGAAAGTAGAATATGGTGACGGTCAAGTCGTTGTAGGCGCTTCTTGTCTGCAGCTATAGTAGTGGGCCTGGTCCAGGTAGCCGCGAGAATACAGTCCCGTTGTAAGGAGGATAGATTCTGCGCGGACAACTTTTTTTCAATTGGTGAACTCTGCTAGGTCGGATATCCCATGGCGGGAAAAGGTGATGGTCCAGGGTGTGGCAAAGTCAAACAATATCCAAGGTATAACAGACAGAAAGCTGTGAATCAGAGAGAGATTTCGAGCGGGAGATGATACGAGAGTCGGAACAAGAGTGGTTTGCAAATTATTTTATTTTTTTTGATTTTACGGATTCTTTCGTAATCCTCTATCTAGCTGGGGCTTATACAAATACCCCTCATGTTTTCTAGCTAAGTAGTACTGCGGCACTTTGGCCTTATTACTATCACCATCTGATGGTTTCATTTAATTGACTGAATTTATTATTATTACATTTCATGACTTTTTAGGGAAAAGATCTAACTGGATAAAAAACACTTAAAAAAAAAAGAGAAGCAAACATTCAGTTCTGAACTATTTACTCTTGTTGACTTTAATTTTACTGAAGTTAAATATTTCAATATTTCATTATCTCATTATTTCATTTTTTCGTCCTGATTTTCTGCTGTCCTAGTCTGCGTCGCTGCCGGGGTCGGTATCCTCATAGGGCTCCAGGATGATGTGTTTCGGCATTATGTGCTTGTAGTGGAACGGAAGATCGTCAGGTGAGTTGTAGGCGCCCAGTTCTTTTACAAGTGGATTTTCGGGATTTAAGGTGTTATAGAATCTCGTTGTCAGCTTGTGGGAGTATTCTTCGAGTGTGGGAATTTCCTGTTGTTCTTGTAGGTTCTTGAGGTTTGTGTACATAAGTGTGTTGTACGTGATCTTTATACATTTGTTTTGAAGAGTTTGAATTTTCTTGTATGTAGATTTAGGTATATTGCTCCACACTGGAATGGAATACGTGAGAACTGGACGGATTTGGCTCTGGTATAGGAGGAGCTTTTTCTTCTCAGCTAGCGGGCTTTTCCGGTTGAAGATGGGGCTGATTGCTCCTATCGCTTGCTGCGTTTTGCTTCTGGCGTTTGCGATGTGTGTTTTCCAGTTTAGGCGGCTGTCCATGGTGAGGCCTAGGTATTTTACTTCGGGCTTCCAATCTAGTTGTATTCCGCTCATGGTGATTTTCTCTTTGGGTGTTTTGTTTTTCAGCCTACGTGTGAAAGTTATGGTTTCGGTTTTGGCTTCGTTCAGTTTGAGGCGCCATTTTTTGTAGTAGTCTCCGATTGTGTTGAGACCCTCTTGGAGATATTTCACGGCCAACTTGGGCGCTAAGGATGAACCGTATAGGCCCATGTCGTCGGCGTAGGTAGCTTTTTGGCACCGGTTGAGTGAGGGGATGTCATAGGTGTAGAGATTGAAGAGGTGGGGCCCGAGTAAACTTCCTTGTGGCACGCCTTTGGGTACTTCTCGTGTTGTTGATATGGTCTCTCCCACTTTGACGGTGAAGGCTCGGTTTTTCAGGTAGGCTTGAATTATTCGAATGATGTACGTAGGTGTTTTGGTGACGTACATCTTGTGGATCAGCCCATCCATCCATTCTGTGTTGAATGCTTTTTCAAGGTCTAGTAGTGCTATGGTGGTGTATTGGTTGTGGTTGAAAGCTCTTGAAATGTGCTCCGTGACGCGTGTGAGTTGAAGGACTGTCGAATGTTTCTTTCTGAAACCGAACTGTTCGTCTGGTAGAGTCTTGTTGTTGTGAGTGATTTGCAAATGATCGCAAACCAGTATTTATACGCAAACGCCGAGCTGTTCACGGCTGTTTCAGCCGATTCGGGGTTGGGGACCGGGACACGGTAGAGTACAGGAACGTAAGTATTAAAGACCCTTCTTCGCCTAAGCCCCGCCATTGTGCGACCTATACGCGCAGGAGAAAACTGCGCCCTGCTGCAAGTGTACTTACGAGTGTGGGGAAAATAAAAGACGATAACTATCATTGATAAAACGTCATCGTCTTCGATTTCCCTCATGACCTCGTCCGATACATTATTATTATCAATATTATTTTCACAAGTATTAAAAATATGATAAAATCAATAAACAATGACTTATGTAGGAAATATTAATTGTTATTTACGATTAATTATTTGTATCAATTGAGATAGTGTTTTTATAGCTCCAATCAAAGTCAATAAGAACGTCCTTTACAATATTACTCTATATCATATGAAAATAATTGATTTGTCAAGCGTTGTTATTATTTTGCTGATTAGACGAGACGCGATATAACCTACGAGCTCAATGGAGTCAAAGTGCATTAATGTAAACATCGATTATAATAAATTATTATGAATCGATTTATATGCAGAATTGTTATGGATGCAAGTCTAGAACTGCGTTTGTGAAATGTTGCTACGAGGAAAAACCAATTTAAAACAGGTATTAGGTATGTTTTCTGAAACATGAGTTACTAAAAGTGGTATAAATGAGGGAAAATTTCAAATTAATATAATCAGAAAGTTGTGGTAGTACTTTCAGTTTATTTTTAAATATAAAATATACGCAAGTCATCTGGTTTAAAACCTAAAATAAATAGTACAAAAAATAAACTTGTTTTCATAGAAAACAATTATTTTGTGGTTTGAAATATTAATCAAATAAAATTTGTTATTAATTGTTTTTGTGTTTAATTCGTAGAACTCATTTTTTTTTTTAATTTAATGTAAATCAAATTTAATAATGTTATTATTAAGTTCTGCAAAGTATTTTTAGTTGTTATTATTGTGACAGCTGTTTCGGCGTTTAAGGCCATTTTCAAACTCTGGTTAATCAACATTGCGACGACTTATTTATATGATTTAATTTACCCCCACTCCTTTTAAATTTGAATGGATGGGTAATGATTTACTATCGGTAAAACCGATTTAGTTAGAAAGCAATTAAAATTCTGAATTCTGTGAGGTTTTCACATTTATAATGTGTTTTTACTGTCAGTTAAATACGAATACAAATTTTAAAAAAAAATGTTATAAACTATGAATTTAGACTTTTTCTTTTTTATGTATTGTCCCATTCTATTACATGTAAGCATATCTCTGTCTCACTGTTCCATTGTTTCGTTTTATGTTTTGTCTCCCTCTTATTATACTTTGAATATCTCAACTTATATGCTCACCCTAAGCATATACGATTAGTTTTAAATTTTACTCTGACGAAGCTCGAAATAAGCGAAACCGGTTGGTGATGATTTAAAAATAAATTAGTGGTTTAAAACAGTTTTTTTTTTATTTAATAAAACTACTGGTATTTAAGTTACTCATTGAATGACAAAAAAATTGTCTATAGCTCCTCATTTCACTCTGGTTTGGATGCGACTTTAATGCGATGCGAAAATAACGGCGGGAGTTGTTCTCCAAGCAACGCACAGTGATCTGCTACAGATGACATGCATCATTCTTTAGTACGGAGCAAGTACAAATCAAGAATGCAGTGGGTTGTGGTGGAATTTCGCATGAATGTGTTTAACGAGGAAATTAATGGCCGGACTTAAGATTTTAACAGTTACAAATTGGCTTAATTACCGCGCGGACACTGAAAATGTCCGCCGACCTATTTAGCCGACATTTTTGTCCCGATTCCGAGATAATCCGCGTCCCACTTCACGCGGACGAATGTGAATTGAGATCCCCAAGTTGGCAACACGCTTCAAAGGCGCCGGTCAGTGTTGCAAGAAGCAGGAAAATCAATTTAAAAATTATCTTCGGTGGGTAGGTAATTCAGGTACCTCATAGTACTTAGTGGGGCAAATTTGTTTCGGAATCTAACGGCCGTTCATCTCAACTTTTCGAATGATCAATCTGAGACACCGATCAACCAAGTGTTATGTTCGGCAACGTTATGTTTTTTCCTGTTTCCAAGCATTTTTTAATCGTTGAACACCCTAAATTGTCTATAAAGGTGCCCGTCCACTTTCATGGACAATAAAATAGTGCCCGCCCACTTTTTAATAAAACGATATCAAATGCCGCGAAAGTACATTACGTTTCATACATTTGACGTTTCTCCTTCGTGAAAAATAAGACAAAACGAAGCGTATAAAAAGAAAAATAAGTTAGGTTCTCTTCAGTTAAATTTAAACATACAAAAAACATGTTTTTGACATTCGAAAACGGAAATATCGTTAAATCGCTAATTAAACAATACACTACGTGGAAAGAAAATGTAATTTTTTTTTAAATGAGTCTTTTTTCACACAACCTCAAGGAAATGGTATCTGTCTGAAAGTTCTGCAGGGAAATTCTTTTCATATTCTTAAATATCCTTTAAATTCGCTAATTCCTACTGTCGAATTTGGCAACCACCTTTAGTCGGGAGCCGCAAAATATCTGAAAAAACCCTTGACTCTGTGCAGAAACGGGCGGTCCGTTCAATATGTTCGCTTATAACAAACGGATTGCAATATTTGGAGCTCAGACGTCAGGTGGGATGCTGTCCTAGTTCTACCGGTATTTTAATGGAAGATGCTCTGATGTACTAGCTTCACTGTTCCCTTCAACACCTGTGCACAGTCTGAGAACACGCCAAACGCGTGCCCAACATTTGCACACGCTTTGTCCCATGAGAACGGGTCGCTTCTACGACTCGTTCTAGTGTCCAACAGCTCGATTGTGGAATTATCTCCCGGCCTTTGTGAATCCTTCCTCCTACAACAGGTTCACTCCTTCCTATCTTCTAAAAGATCCTCCACACAGCATCCCCAAAGATGATATAGGCCTTGAGGGAACTGATTTCCCTCAGAGCCTTCTGTGTGGAGTTACTGTAAAAAAAAATCGATGTACTGGTTAAATTGCTTTGTCGCGTCGACCGTATAATTCAGTTCATTTTATTTTGTTAAGAACAGTACCTACCGAAAATCAAAAATGATTGTCGATCAGAAATCAAAAAAATAAACTTGTCACACACACTTTAAAAAAATGGTAAAACTTTCCGTAAGTTGGAAATCCGACAAACAATTACAGGCCCGTTAATGTGATTTAAAAATAATTTCATTTCATCAGAATACAGGCTAAGATACTTTCTATTCGAAGTATTTTATTGATTTAAGGGGAACGGTTGCGCCTCTAAAATCGCGAAAAATTAATTCCTTTAATGGCCGATATTTCATAAGGTAAAACAAAAATAAATAAAATACGTCTAATCCGTACTAATTATTAGTAGATATTTACTAAACCTTAAAAATAGATCATTCAGTTTGGATGTGTATTTTGGCCTCCAATCCAAAATTCAGTTTTGTATAAATCTGAACGAAAATATTGCCTATTTAATTTTGCTTAGTAATTTCAGAAAATAACAATTCAGAATGGTTTACCTTTTTAAAATCCAACATGATCGGAACCTTGACATTGTCGAGAATCAACAAATGGACTGCTCTGCTTACCTGAAAGAATAAAATAAAAAGGTTAAAACAGAAAATTATTGGGATGCATTTTTTGTTAAATGGAAAAATAACAAGCCGGACTCGGCTATAATAGCTTAATAATTTATTATTAATTAAGAATTGTTTTTGTGTTCTCTCCTCTCTGGCTACACCTGCGGAGAAAAGGTGTGATGGCTAATCAGTTCATTTAACAAATATCATTATTTTGGCTGCCTGCTTATTGACCCCGAAGGTACAACTATTGACTGTTCTACAACGCTGCACTTTAACACATTATATAATACTAACTGATGTGTACCCGGCCGTCCTCGGGATTTTTTTTTGGAATAAAGTAATGAAGTTGTGAATTCTTGCTTGTCATTAGGGTGCCATTATTGATTTGACAGCGAAAGTAATGATCCCTAAATAAAGAAACATTCATTTGAATATTTTATTTCATTCCAAACGTTTATTTTTTCAAAATATATCTAAATCATAAAGTTCTTAAGTAGGTACCTACTAGTGTTTTACATTTTGAAAATATTCTACCCAAAAAAACCTTCTTTTGAATATGCAATCTGTGGTTAACCAGAGTGTTATATCTATGGGCTAACCTAAAAAAACATGACGGGTTCAATGTTTTTCGTACTAGTTTTAAAATGTTATAATGGAAGATACTCTCAGTATCGCCCTGGTGAAAGATAACCATTCATAATTGAAACGTTGCTTAAAATGGCTTTTAGCCGTGTTTGGTGACCAGATCTGAATAGCCAGGTATTTCTACACCTTCCTCTTCCCCTCCACAATACCTTCAGCATCACAATATTCCCCAATTGGGAATGCCATAGTCTCACTGGCTCCAGACGGTTGGGAGCAGTTGGGACTCAGTTCTACATATTCGATTTCATTCAAACTACTTTCTAAACCGTCCCGGTACTAATAAAAACAAACTGCGCTATTTTCAGCGAAACCGGTAGAGTAATTTTCGGGAACATCAAGGACAAACAAACAAACTTACATTGATTTTTATATATATAGATAATCCTTGATAGGCACGCTATCGACGAGAACCAAAAAAATGTTTGACAAAAAAAAACTCTCTCGGTTGAATACAAAAACATTTATTTTCAAATGTTATCTACGTAGACGCACGAAGCCTGGTTCACACGGGTTGATAAATATTTACATTTAGTCGAGAAGGATAACAATGTTCATGGTGTTTATATATAATTTTGAATAGCTAGGTTTTAACATGTCATGCGAGAGCGTTTCGTCCTTCGACTCATTGTCATGACCAGACTAAAAGGCACTGCCACATAACGCAGTCGACTAATTTAAATAAATTTTGATTAAATTATAAAATACAAAAAAGTTTGTGATTGGAAGCTTTGACGGAAATCGGGGGATAAATGGAACGGAAATAAATTACGAATTCTGAATATCGATTTTAAAAACTTTTAATAAATTTTAGAAAATCGGAATACCAATTTAGGAAACTTTTATCATATACCCGAATTTGTCTTTTTCCTACCCTGCTTTGTTATGTAAATTGAAGTCTTATTTCTCCAGAGTTTGAATATTTATGTAAATACCGCACGAGTCCCTAACTGCTCCCAACTGGACTACGGCATCCCCAATTGTGGCATGTTGTGAGGCTTCTTTGAGAGGCGAAGGAAAGGAGATGTGAGAGGGGAAGGGATATTTTATTTGTTACTAGCTGAAATACCCGGCGTTGCCCGGGGTTATGCATGGTTAGGAGTAAAGTTTTGAGGTTGTGATTTATTACCCCTACTCCTACATCTACTCCTACCCCCACCCAGTAATTTTCCTTCTAAGAGGGTGATTTTTCGAAATCTCATGTAGACAGTGAACTTCCTCATTTTTTTTAAAAACCAAGTATGCAAAATTACATCAAGCTAAGAATGAAACTGTAGATTTGTATACAAAACAAACACACACCGCCCGACGGGGACATTCTGCTTTATACAATAGAAGATAGAAGAAGAAGAAGGTTATAATTAGATTTTCGTCGTTTTCTTTTTCAAAAAACCTTACGTTTTCTTTTCTGTAATTAATTAATTCAATTTAATTAACACTCTTTATTATTCATAACGATATTGTAATCTAAACCATATTTTAACAATTTTCTACACTGCGTTAATCGTGCAATATTTATATAACTTATTTAAAAAATATACATAATAAAAAAAATAATAATAATGTTATCATGATGTGGTTTTTCATCAATCAGAGATATATAATTGTACCGGTTTCTTGTTGATTAACAGATATCAAACACAGAACAACTTGATATGCGATTATTAAATATTATCGTGTTTTTTCCTATCATTGAGCGCCAATAAAATAAATGTTATTTTTCATAATATTATAATACGACAGAAGTTGATTCATGTTCTAGATTTTAATAACATATGTTATCAATATTCTTGTTATCAAAAATGAATACTAGGATATTTAGAGTGCTAGGATTGAAAAAAAAAACTTTATGTTGTTTAGCCAAAAACGTTTTTTTTAGATTAAAAGTAGGCACTCAAAAATAGATACGGTAATATTACACAATTCCGCTTCAGTAGAAAAATACATAATTTAGAAGAAAGAAATATACTGTTAGGTTCATAAAAATAAATAAAAAATAATTGCACATGCGGATTTTCAAAATATTTCACTTTATTTTTTACTTTACGTAAATCAAAATACGTAAATATGTAAGGGAAATTGACGCCATCTTTAATGTTGTTAGTATGATAATAAGACGATTTTTAGGTTCTTAGGTTATTAGGTTGGGTTAAATAATAAGACGATTTTAGGTTCTTAGGTT
>JAHDVE020008743.1:0-39615 GCA_022606495.2 Halesus radiatus | reverse complement strand
ATTTGGACAGAAAGACGCGTCGTGTAAGGCCAAGCGGGAAAACAACGAATTAGAGAAAATAATTGAGAGAAAAATAGTTTCGACAGATGAAAAGGGGAAGAAACAAGAATTATACAGTATGGAAACTTCGAAAAATTTAAGAGGCGATTTAGGCGGAACTAATGTGAAATTGGAGTACAATTTTCCAATTTCAGAAACGTAGATATTCACAAGGAAGTGAAACTAGACTGATTATAGGTGATAAAAGGTATTAATTAAGTAGATTCTGGGCATCAGATATTATGAAAATGTAGATGAGAAACGTATCAATCAATTATAAAGTTTAAACTGAAGGAATTCATTAGAAATGTTGAGATATATGGCCTACTACTTTGAAGATAGTTCGAACATTTAGTCAGGATTCCGTGGTTGCCAATGCCCTTATTTAGAAAAGAGTAAAGATTGTTTAGATAAGCAAATATATGAACACGAAATTTGGGTAATAAAGAGATATACAAACTATTAAATTAATACGTAAGGCATAAGGCTGTTTACTTAAGAAAAAGTAATGAAAAATAATGGGTTTTCGATAAACTCTGATTTATATCGGTTTTTTATGAAAATAATGGTTATTACCCATAATAAAGAATAAGCTAATTCGATATTCAGTTGGAAAGAGATGGAGTTTGTGGGAGTTGTCAAAAAAGAGGCCATTGGACTCTATTTACCAGAGTTGGGATGAGGAAATCGCAGATAAAAATACGAAAAAATTAATATATAAAATTATTAAAGGTAATGAAAAATCAATTAAGGATGATATCAATCGACCCGGATGAAAGTATATGCAGACGACAGGTACATGCAAAAGGTGTAATGCAGTTAGACCGGAAGGAAGTGATGCAACACATTGAAAAATCATTCTGGAAAGTGTTATGAAGCGACTCCCTAACAACTAAGGTTGACAAACTGCGATCCGGAATTAACCATAAATAAACATTAGTTGTCTATGATAAGTATTTCTCCGCCCCATTTGGTAAGGGCAGGGAGGGGGAAAGCGACCACAAGGGAGGGGTGGAGAAGACAGGGAGACCATTCCTGTGTGGAGATCCGACCTGTGCACTGCTTCGAGCTGTCCGCTGCCTACCTGCTTCCATCAAGGGTTCCGTTCCAATTTACTTAGTTATTCATTTGCCTTTTGCTTGTAGATAAAACTGAAATCATTTAAACTCATTCACATTCTGTCTATCTTTTAATAACCTGCAGTCGTTCACAGAAAGGTTAAAGCTTTTCCTAGAGCCTTTAAATTCCGCTATAAATATACGCCTGCCTACCAGGTATATAGCAAAAGAGAGTTGTTTTTATTTTGAATTCCCTATTCCTGTTTATATGTATCCATTTATCTATCTATCTATCTATTTATATGTATTTGTTTTTATTAATGATAACTAAGCGGTAATTTCGAGAATCGCCCATCAACGAACTGACCACACGACTAAAAGACGGGTGTATTACATTCTCGTATACATCCCTCTACCCTGAGAAGAGCTAGCCAGGGGATATTTTATATATTAGATCTATTGGTGAACTTTACTAAGATTGCCAATACAAATGTGCTTACGTAACGGAACGAGGTTCTCCGTACTGTGACAAAAGGTATATTTATTAACTCTGGCAGGTGAGATAGGGTAATAATTATAAAGTATTTACACCAATATTAGGATCAATTGAGAATTGCACGAAAAGATGCGTTAATCGATTATTCACATGTTAGATCAGGAAAAAACATGTTACCATCGGAAAATGCACAAAAAAATATATATTGCGTATAAAGATAACCAAGGGCTAAGGGAATTTATAAAATTGAAGGAATTGAAGAATGCGCATCTATAAATAAATTTCGATAGGGACATAATGGTTATATTTACGAGATATCCGAGGTCATAGACGACAAAAAGATTAGCGATAGATAATATTTTCAGAAAGAAATACATAAATCTGAATTTTTCTATTTTAGAACAAAGAACAGAAGAATGCTATAAAGGAATTAACTAAATGCGATCCTGGCTAGAGTGATGAAACGGTACAGCCGAGGGGCGTTTTCTGTGTTATGTAAATATTTACATTAAAGAATTGCATTCGAAATTAGTGTTATTTACATATGGAATAACGAGTTGATAAAGGACATAATTTAATGTAGATGTGAAAGGTAGTTAGGACCTTTTGGTTTTAATCTGGATATAAGAAGCCTTGTAGGGACAGATTACGGACAGTTGGTCTCGAGTTTATACGTCGGAAAAAAGTTGATTGCGTGCGTATCGGTATTTAAGTAATTAAGAAGTGGTTTTTTCTGGACTTAGAAGATTTCATCTTGGTTTGATTCTTACAATTAAATAAAGTGTGTTATATTAAAGTTGATAATAAAATATTTGATTTAATTTTCTCAAAACGGTACAGTGGGGTTTTTTAGTGAAGTGTAATAATAAATAAAAATGATTGAAACGGAATATAAATAAAGTGTTTTGCGTTTAAGTTAATAATAATATATTAAAATAAATTCTCTTAAATAGTTGCTGATCTTACTCGATAATAGTTTAATAAATATTGAAATTATCTAAAATTAATAATACTTAAATTGATATTCTAAAAAAGTGATCCAGTGAATTAATCGAAATCGTGGAAAAGAGATTGATTTAAAAATTAATAATATTTTATTTATTAAAATTTTCTTAAATGGTTGCTGAACTATCTAATTCGATAATAGTTTAATAAATATTTAAAATTTCTAAAATTAATAAAGTTTATTTGTTTAAGGCGATCCACCGGCTAAACTTTTAATGAAATCACGCGCTCCTTATGCAGTTGGCGACAAGGTTGACAATCCCGCTGTACATCGGCCGCATGTTTCGATTTCAGCAAAAAAAGCATCACCAAAATGCGTGTTTTATTCTATTATGTAAAGCTCAGACTTAATCATTAAAATGTTTTACGGTCATATTCCAAAAAACCTAATTTACCACAATGAACAATACGAAAATTTGGGAAAAAAGTTCATAAGTAGGAGATTTTGCGCTTTAAACTTTTTTTTAATGTCTGATACTTTATTTTTTTCTAAGCTTATAAAAAAACATACCAAAAAAATGCTCGGTTATACGAAAGGCCAAGGTGTGATCTACTTGCAGTATTTAATTAAATCATTTATGATATTTCTAGGCCAACAAATTCTCAAACCGAAAACACACGATTTTGCATTACTTCCCATTGCATCGCCTTAAAGATTTTAAAAATTACTTCTGTGAACTAATTAAAAATGGTGTATGAAATTACAATAGTTAAATGAAATGTGATTTAATCCATATTTTGTGTTGAACTAAATTTATTACGAGTTTATGAAAAATTAAATATAATTGCGTTTAAAATTTTCTTGAAAGAATTGTCAATCTGAAAATTAATAGTATTATAAGGAATTTAAAACAGTGAAATAAGTGCTCGACGTTTAAAAAAAATTAGTGGAAGTTTAAAAACAGCTGAGTCCTAGTCTCTAAAAGTTTCTTATAATTCATTTTTAATAACTAGAGTGGGATTAATTTCGTCAAAAAAAAATAATAAAGTTCTAAAATATTACCAAGTGTTCGGTTTACGGATTTAATTAATAGTTTGTAGAGAGAATTAAGTAATTATATTACATGAGTGCAAAAGTAATAATAATTTTTAAAGTCATGAAAAATTAATAACTAAAATAGGTAAACTAAATCTAATAATTTTTAACTTTAAATCAATTCGAGTTCGGTAGACTTCGATCTTCGGCAAAGATTTAATAAACTTATTAAAATATTCAAATTTAAAATCAGTTTAGAACTAGTTTTAGACAAAATATTTATAACGAAAAATATTTAAATTCAAATAATTCGGTTGAGATAGGATTGGTAAAATCGAATTTACTCCGAAAATCAAAGTGAATAGAATAGGAAAAAATAAAAAAAAAACAACAAAAATAAATATAATCTAATAATATGCGGATTGAGGAGTCAATAAGTTTGGAAAAACTGTACTTCTAACCATGAAATTTATTGAAACTAATCCATGTACACTTAGTACGATGAGGAAAGGCGATAATACTATGATCATTACATTTATGTATACCAAATTTAAAATTGTAACTACGTCGTATTATATGGATTAGGAATAGTGCAATTAGTATAGCCCAGAAGCTAAGTTTTCCCATTAAAACTCACGATAGTTAAAAATAGAAAATTTAGGGGTAAAGTTAGGAAAATTCTAGTCTTCCTATAGGAAATTAACGTAGATTGCATAGTAGGATAATAATAGAGAGTTCAGAACATTAAAGTCCAAGATAGGAATGTTACCACCAAATAAGACCTTGTTTTTCCAATAGTCTGAAACAAAAATCAAACACAACGTAGACTCCGGGAAAGCTTGGGAAATTGACCACATTGGAGTTAGAAATTTTCCGTGAAAATTATGAAAATCGGATACACTCGAATGTTAGCATAGGGCTAGACGTCACACGCTGGCCAAGGAGGAGAAAAACCTCCAATTGAAAGGAAAACTACAAAGAGTTTTCCGATCACATTAGTTAGGAAAATTTAAGGCAGCAGTAGAGGAGTCATCTTAAATCGGTGGCGCGAACTGAAGTCTATTGCTAAATTAAATCATAAACGAAGAAAGGGCGGGCCATCACGTCTTTAAAGGGGCAGTGGGGGGAGGCCATCACAGGATCTAGCGTCATTGATCCCTTTGGCACCGGTGCACAGTTGGGAAACACTCCAAACGCGCTATCAACGTTTGCACATGGTTGACATTTGTCACATGAGAATGGGTCGCTTCTACGACCTGAGGGAAATTAATTCCCTCAGGGCCTCATGTGTGGAATAATTATAAAACAAACAAAAAAACCTAATTGTAAAAGATCATACCTACAATGGTCCTAATATTTTACAAAAAAAAAAATGGTTTTGGCATTAGATTTTATATAGAAGCATTAGAAATAAAGAAAACCATTGCTAGTAATATTTTTAACAATAAACTTAATTTATCTTAAAGTCCCATATTAGATATATTTCCCGTTAATTTAAAATTTCCCACTTCTCCTTAATCCCTCCTTTGATGTTCGGTCTATTCCTTTTTTATATTTTGTCCTATCTGTTACATATAAGCATATCTCTGTCTCATTGTTCGATTCTTTCGTTTTATATGTTGTCTCCTTCCTTTTGTATATATATATATATGCTGACCATATGGATTTTTGTTTAGTTTTTAATTTTGCCCTGATGATGCTTGAGATAAGCAAAACTGGTGGTTAAAAATAAATTGATGATTTAAAACAACCTGATTGTTTTATTTAATAAATATATCAAACCGCAAAGTAATTGCTCTCAAAGAAGATATAAAAAAAAACCTGATGAATGTGGTTATCTTTATTGATAAAAAAAACTGCTATTATATTATTTCTTTATGACAATAGTATGAGGACTCTACAACATAAGAGGGGAGGTATATGTAATATCAATTCCGAAGTGGTAGTTTTAGTTATTAGCATTCTGAGATCCAGTGGGTGAAGTTGATCAAACAAATAATCAACATCCTCCAACATTGGAGGATGTTTATTATTTGTTCAATGGTTGGTTAAGCATAGTCTATTTCTTCAGGAGATTCGTCTTCCTCGCCATCTTATGACTTGCACACTCCTTCGGGAACGTTTTCTGGGTCGTCACACGTCTAAAATAATAAAATGTAAATATAATTTATAAAATCAGTAAATAATATCAAGTTAAGTGGATTACAGCAGGACGGGAAGGTCTGAGAACTGGAGGATCGTATTTGCTCGTAGTTTAGCCTATTTGCGGCAGCTATGTATTTTGAACTCGTCAAACCCCTGAGAACGTCACAGTGAATTGATTCAAACAACCTATATGGACAAAATTCATAATGGTGTATATTTAAAAAAAAAATGGATAACCAGAAAACCCGAATTGGTTTAAGACTAACTCCTAACTCTTGTTCCACGAAATGGTATTAATGACCGAAATCGAATATTGTAATTAGACCAACGATCATTATTTCATCAGTTGCATTTAGTTCCTTCTGGTGACAATTTCGTTCTATTCAATTAAGTGCCATGTTAACGTTTGTGCAATGGATATTGTTTAAATTCGCTATTGCCATCAATTGAGTCAGTCTTTAATACCAGAGGTTTGGAGCTTCGCTAAACCTGTCGGCAGATTTATGTCCTAAAAACAGGTTCCTTATAGGTAAATTTGAGTACTGTTTTTTGGGCACTGTTATTCCAACCAAAAAGTTGCATTGTCATAATTATTGTTATTAAGTTTTGGGACTGAGCCTTTCCTTGCTAGGGTAAACAAATAAGGTGCAAATCACTCATGTAAGAACGTTGTGAAATATTATCCAATTTTCTTCTAACAGAAAAGTGTTTTTCTGACTTGAAAACTTAACAGATATTGTAAAAACGGCAAATTCCTTGTATTAATTTTAAAAGTAGTGTGTATCTTAATATTTCATAATTTTATGGTAAGTACTTACAACTTTTCTTTTCAGATGGTATTTTATTTGCTACTGTATTATGTAAAATTCAACACATCGCATTTCGTAAAAGATTTTATTAGTGAAGATTACGCAGAATAATAAATACAGTATAAAACATACCCACATGAAATAAAAAATATAAATATATATTTTTTAAATGTATCTATTATCTTGGAATTGTATATATTATTAGAATCTCCTAGTCAATGCATTGTACGGAAGGAGACTAGTACACACGTTAAGCTCTCACTCCAGAAAATAGGCGGTTCTTGACTCTAGTTTACGTAAGAAACGCCTCTCTCGTGTCTGACTCCACTGAGAAAAAGCCTGGGTTAGAACCAGCCAGGCAGTTAGAAATGCCCAGTAAATTCTGGACTTCCATCAAACTAATAAGATGCTCCCACAGCCCACACGGTCATGATACACAGTGCGCGTGTAGTGTAAAAGAACCGGGGACATGTGATTGTGGTGCGACGCAGACTACCGAGCAATCTGACACTGGCTCTGGGATCTGGATATTCATCATTGACCTCCACCACACGGTCATGATACACAGTGCGCGTGTAGTCTAAAAGACCCGGGGACATGTGATTGTGGTGCGACGCAGACTACCGAGCAATCTGACACTGGCTCTGGGATCTGGATATTCATCATTGACCTCCACCACACGATAGACCAAGACGTTAACATATTGTAAAAATATTTGTAATTACTTCGATAATGGGGTTGAACCAGAGGCCCTTCTTGCAGCTTGTGAGGATGGGGTCCATTCCCTCGACAATGCACACGTAGAAAGTGGTGCAGTCGTCGACATTAGGCAGGCTCACCACGAAATCATTGAGGTTCTCGCAGACCGGTTCCGCCCTAGGAGCTGGGCGCACCACGCTTGAGTAGGCCACTGCGAGCACCACCAGGAAAATAATCACACCTAAGGAAGCGTAAAATGTTTACAAAATGATATCCATGAATATTTCTCTTTTATTGGGAGTGCTGCGAACCTACGTTTTTTTGTATAATGATAAAATTGATAACAATATTTTTTTATGTTTCTTAGGCATTTAACTATGGAAAAAATTCTAGGCATTTTGTTTTAAGAGTTTTCCTCACCCAATAATGTCTAATTATTTCTGTATTTGTTTAAAGTTAGGTTTAAGAACGCTAGTGAATGACACGGATGTTTCAAAACCGGTAGCACAGTAATAAAATTAAAGTAACAAATGTACTCGTACATAGTGGATAAAACTTTTCAAACAAAACAATAACTTTTTTTCAATCACAGTATTTAATATGTAAATATCAACATGTTTCAGAAGCAACCAAAAAAGCTCCCCTCATTAGGATAAACAATATACCTACCTGATGAGGGGAGCTTTTCTTCTGAAACATGCAAATATATACATATTAAATTCTGTGATTTAAACAAAGTTATTATACATATTTTGTAGAAAAAAAGGAACAATGTTTGTTTAACATTTTTCCATACATATGTAAATATTTTTTTCTGCAAACATTTTTTTTTAATAATGTACGTGATTTATAGTTTACTGATTTTATTTGTAGTTTTTGGATTAGAAAAAAAACGTCACTGCAAATAAGAAAAATCAAGACTGGCAAAGATGTTGAAGTCAGTGTAAATCATTTAATAGAAGTAATTATTTTTTTCCAATTTTGACAAGTACCTCTTGAGGATCACGAGCTTTGAAAACCATTATAAATAAATAAGAGATATGCATGTAATGTAGCTACCTTTCATTTTGGTTCGAGGAATTCACGCAAAAAACTGATTGAATGCGATGTTATTTAATAGCTGCTGTTTATATACTAAAATTATCCAAAACAAAGATAAGTACCCACCTATCTATAATAATACTGGTCAGTGATAAAATATATTTGCCATAAATTCGGCATGTGAGAAGTGCCTACAGGGTGACCAGGTAAACGGGTAACACTTTTATCTTATTGGGTTATATGTATTTAAATTATTTAATAACTATATTAAAAATTTAACGATACCTCAATGTTTAGTGTTTATTTGATTTGGAGTTAAAGTGTAATAATTTGTCCTTTAAAACAATATTCCATGATATCTCAGTTTTAGAGAATATATGACACTTAAAACAAAGAAAATTGAAACATTTCTCTTAAAAAATATGGCCTTTGATTCAGACAGTGAAAAATAGTTTATTAATATTGCATTTCTATGGAATTCATTATTATTAAATATGTGGTGTGCATAACGGGAATGTGGTTAACAAAAAAAATCGCGTAAATAAAAATCGTATTTATAAAGAAAAATGTTTTAGGTGACGATATTTTAGCGTATTTTAGTTTAAAATCATCTAGTGTGTGTATGCATAAAATTAGGAATTTAATAATTATTCCTAATTCTACTAATTATGGGCAACCATCCTCCAATTCCCAGAATGTTGAGACTTGTTAAATTTTTGGCACCGGTCTAAATGATTTTTGTTAGGCTTTACGAAAATTAAACCTCGAAGATTTAGAATGTCTAAAATCACGGTCTCCATCAAAACATTGTTCAGGCTTATACTTGAATAATCTCTCAAATGTATATTTTTGTCCTATTTTCGTCATTGCTTGATTCGTGTATTATGTAAGTGCTATTATTTTTCTATACCTTGTTGTGTAAAGAAGGGAAGGGGATGGGGAAGGTTAGGTTGGAGGAAAGCCCCTAAGTTGGATAGCCAGTGTGGTGTAAACTGGGAGTGTCAGGGAGAGGGGAAACGGGGAAGAGGAAGGTTGGGTTACAGGGGAAGTTATGGGAGACAATTACAATCTGCAGGACTTACCCTGGAGGTGGTTTCCTCGATGTTGAAGTCTGCTCCGGACATTAGCCTAGCTCAGATCGGCAGGGGTCATCAACTTTTATCATACAGGGTCGCGAATCGATCGCAATCTTATAATTGGGTTGAGAGCGTTTCTATTTCTACGTTAAATTAATACAAGGAAGTGTTTTCAAACTCGGTGTTTATTGCAACTCAGATAAACATGATGGGTTAAGAGTAATCGTGTAGACAGTAAAACAAGGGTCTTAATCTAGGTAGGATTCTATTGTAATCTCTCTCTCTTTCTGATTGGTATCTCTAACCTAGTTATGCAGATGAAACAAGGGATTAAATCAACACATTATGGGCAGATGGGAATTCAGCTTACATGTGTTCAGGTCGAATGGCGGGGTGGCTGGCTATGACGCCAAGGCCGGACATCGTCACACTGAGTTTAATGACACTACTTGAGTGCTTAGACAGCAAGAGGCAAGTCTAGCTGCGGGCTTTCAGCCCGCCTGCATTGTACTTGCTCGTAATAAATAATAACAAAATGGCCGCCTCTTTTTCAGAGACGCAGTTCAGAGAGGCAGTTATCTCTTCAGGTTCCAGACGGGAAGTGTGAAACGCGGTCAGGAGCGGTCCCAAACCGCCGTGGGCGCTCGTGTCGCATGCTCCTGTTTTGTTAATTTATGATCTGATTGGTTTAATTGGGCGCTCGAATCGCCTGATTGGTTAATTTATGTAGGGAAATGATGTGGTTGCTTGCCAGGCTTATTTGCCAAGACGTGTAGCTAGAACTCATCTTAGGGTCAACCTTTCGTTACATAACAATATTTTTTTCTGTTACTGTGTATTATTAGTTTTTGATGCAGTTACTGTAATGTGTTTTGCACCTGTGTGAATATTATAACTAACTAAATATGTAAAAGCCCATATAGGGCGTATATAATATAATAAATAATAATAATAACAACCTCTTGTTTGTTTAACGTCGCGTCGTGTATTTTGGGACAATGGCACCAGTGGCGTTCAGTTTATAAAGGCTTAAAAGCTGTGCCTACCCCGGGAAAAACGAATGGTAAATTTTTTTTAAGATTTTTAAGATTTAAGAAAAAATACGAAGAAGTTAGGACTAAAATGAAAAGAAGATGGTGGTAAAATGGTCGTTTTCAAATATTCAATGCAAAATTTATACCCTAACTTGAAGAACTATACAGGGCCTGCATTTGGGCATATGGCAATGCACGCCGCTGAATGGTACGCCAATAAAAAAATTAAATTCTGTTTAGTATAATCTTATCTATGGATCTCTTGAATTGATCAATTTCGGTGCAAATGCACTTACGAGTATGTACCTACTTCCTACTTATCGACACATCTTCCTGTAAAGCACAGATTAAACTGGAGATGCATAAAATACGGCTAATCTATAGAAGGTAAATGAGATGAAATCAATCATTATTATTCATTATGTGCGTCAGAAAAAAAATAAGGAAATTTTTGTTGTTTTCACTTTATCACATAAATCATTATCTACTGAACTCAGCACACACCAAGAAAACCTTGAATTTGTCAACGCTAGCATGCTTGGTGTAATCTTAAATAGTGGCCAGCTCAGGTACAGGGGTTCCATCGAAGCCAGAGTCAAGTTAGTCTCTCAGAAGCTGGGCGTACTGTACAGGGTCCGCAGATACTTTAATAGTATACAACTGTTGACCGGTGGCGTGCATAGCAGTATGACCAAAGGTAGGCTGTTTGTAGTTTTTCAACTTCGGGTACGAATTGTACATTGACTATTTGAAAATGGTCATCAACATCCAATGATTGTTGTGGCCAACTGAATATGTAAGTGTACAAGTTTCATGTCAAATTCATGGAAAAAAACCCATTTTCATTAGAAATTCGTCATATTTTTATTACCTTTTGAATGTTTTTGGTTCGCTTTTCTTAGGGTAGGCGTGGCTTTTGAGCCTTTATGGACTGCACGCCACTGTTGCTGACCCTGTACAAGTCGCAAATGCGCCCACTGTAGAATTTGGCTGCCACTTCTAATTGGGAGCCCTAAAAAATCTGTGCAGAAACGGGCACCTTGAAAGATTCTCTTATCTCAACCAACGGATTGCAATCTTTGGAGCACAGACGTCTGGTGGGAATGCTGTCCTTATTCTACCGGTATTTAAATGGAAGATGTTCCGAGGAACTAGCATCATTGATCCCTTCGGCAGCAGTGCACAGTCGGGAAACACGCCAAATGCGCGCCCGACGTTTGTACACGATTGACATTTGCCACATGAGAAAGCGGTCGCTTCTATGTCTCGTTCATGTGTTCAACAGCTCGGCTATAGAATGATCTGCCGGCCTCTTTGTTTCCTCCCGCCTACAAGATGGGTCTCCTCAAGACCCAGATTCACTTCTTCCAATCCTCTAAAAGACCACACAGCATCCCCAAAGATGATATTGGCCTTGAGGGAAAATATTTCCCTCGGAGCCTACTGCGTGGAGTTACTGTGAAAAAAAATTCTAACTGACATTTGAAAAAATGGAATGGTGATTTATATAGTGAAAGTGAGACATAGAGCACGCAAATTTGAATGGCTGTCTCGATCCAATGGTTGAAGTGTGATTCGAATCTACATAGAACGCACTTCTATTTAGTATTACCTCTTCTGTGATCACTTGTCTCCACTTAATGTAATGTGATAGACGTGCATCACATAAGATTATTAATTAATCCCTTGAAATCTAACGTTTTCTTTCACCAACAGAACATATTTTGTGTCAAATCTATGTTATTTCACATGCCTGAGCAAAAATTGACCGAGGAGTTTGACTCAGATTGTGCAAAATGTTTGTTGTAGTTTAATCGTGGAGGCTCAGTTTGACTGACGAAATTGATGCAAGAATGTAGGATATTATATGTTTTAAAGGAGGTAAAAAAAGTGCTATTAGGTGTATATTTTTAAGATTGTCATTTATTAGCTACAATTCGTAGAAATCACCTCCATGAGTAAAACCATATTGTGCTGTAGTTGAGAAAAGCTGGTGCTTCAGTGGATGAAAGTTGGAGGTGGAAAATGGCCCGATGGTTGAAATTTTTCATTCCAGATGTTGTGTTTGGGTTCTTGATGATTGGTAATCCAGTTGTAAATTAGGTTCATTCACTATTTGTCGAACAAATCGGTTATTCCGTTGATCTTACCACTTATCCCACTGTTGAATAAGTGTAATCATCGGTCTGTGTTTCAGTTACTCCGCCTGTTGGTACCCCAGTTTCTCCAACTGTTGAATAAGTGTAGTCTTCGGTCTGTGTTTCAGTTACTCCACCTGTTGGTACCCCAGTTTCTCCAACTGTTGAATAAGTGTAGTCTTCGGTCTGTGTTTCAGTTACTCCACCTGTTGGTACTTCAGTTTCTCCAACTGTTGAATAAGTGTAGTCTTCAGTCTGTGTTTGTGTTCCAGTTTCCCCGTCTGTCGAATAAGTGTAAGCTTCAGTTGTCGTTGTTGGTGGAATACAGTTCGCTCCATTAACATTTTCAGGGTAGTCACACACCTGGAAAAACAAAATATTTTGAAAATCGAAACAATAAAAAAGGGCAACAAATCCAGAGAGTGAGCATGCACGTGTACGACTCGTTGTAACACGCTGTTCACTCGTTCACGTATATATTTGTATGTTGGCTGATCAAAGCTTTACAGTACAACAAAACTTGATAATATTGTTGCATTCGGAAAATGAGAACGGTTTTCTTTCACAGCCTCTCAACATGTTAATCCGCAACACGGATTTCGTGAAAGCGATTTTCTTGCGTTTGGAACCCGACAGTGATTTTTCTTCGCATTTGCCTTCAAATATGAGTCTACAAATTTGATCAGCAAAAAGGTTCAACATCTCTGATCTACGGTAACTTAACATAGTCCCAAAACACGTCACTGTGAAACTCAAAAAATTCCGCAGGGATCGAAATACCACAGCAGGAAATGACATTCAAGATGCTGATATTGTCCTTATTAGACAGATCAATTAGTTTAGCTTTAATTTAGCCCTAAAATGGAAGCGTAATAATGGGCTATTACTGCGCGAGCGAGAAGTATGTTTTACTCCCATTAAATTTAAATTAGTCATTTTTCTCCTGTCTTTGTCTTTTAGGGTAATAAACATTGTGATCACTCATAATAATAACAAATATTGCCTAAATTGATCAAAATGTTCACAATTAACTTGTTTAGATAAACCGTCTGAGATTAGTAAAATTCGGTCAATAGTTCCCACCATAGATACAATGAGACGTAAAAGTTTCCACTGATTTTTTTAAAACTTTCCTACAAGGGAATGTAGCAACCCATCTATAAAGCACATCTTGAATAAAGCTAGCTCGATCGGTCGGCCCTTCAGTAAAAAAATAGTTTGAATTTGAACAGAATACATTTTAATTATATAATTGAAACATAGAATGAAAAGCTGATAATTTTTGAGAAAATGGATGATTAGAAATTTGTATTAGAAATTCTTGTAGAAATTTCAGTATTAGGGTTAAGGAACACCTAAGGTGTTTAAATAATAACAACTATTCTGAATTTGCAAATCATATTTTAGAAACCAATCATTCGTTTGATATAAATAAAGGTTTAAAAGTTTTACATACAAATACAACTGGTTTACAAATAGATAAATTTGAATTTTTAGAAATAAGAAAAAGTGTTAATAGCGAATTAAATTTAATAATTAATCAAATATTTTTTTTTAAATAGCTATCTCCTAAATTTATTTTCATATTAATATTAATAATAATAATTTTTATTTATATTTCTAATTTAAATGTATTATTCAATGTTTTATAATTATTTTGTCATTAACATTTTTGATCTGTTACTTACCTACTTTAATTCATTTTTGTTTATGCTCATATTTTGTATATTCTTAAATTATTGTTTTAAATTTTTTATCATTTTTCTATACTTGAAATTATTTTTTAGTATTAATTTATTCCTGAAGATGATAGCATTGCTATCGAAACATGTAGAAATATTTATTTATTTTAAGTAAAGTGGTATATACAAAGTGTATTTTCAATTATATAATTAATAATGATGCCACAAAGTAATCAATCATTTGAAGAAATTATAGAATACATTTTATTCCTCGCTTCTATTCTACACGACTACAACATATTAATGATACGAGATTGGTTTTAAATCACTGAATGAATTTGCGCCCATGAGGTGATTTTCACACAAAAACGGCGCTACAGAATTAATCCAATTAATATTATTACAAAGAATCAGGCTCAAATAGCAGTCATTCACATTTTGGAACTGTGGAAAACTCTCTCAATTAAGACTAAAGATATTGTTCGATGTATTCATAACAATAATTTTGTCGTCAATCGTAAATCATTTCCGTTGTTGGCTTTCGTTGATGATTCGTATTAATTATTTTTATAGTTGTACTCGCAATCAATGTTGTGAATTTGAGATGGCTCGTAATAATTTAATTATTTTAAAATTATTAGTAACGATTTAAATCCTAATTTTTTCAGCAATTTTTCACAATTTTCTTTAGGATTTGTAAGAAATATTTATAAACAATTTAAAAGAATATCCGACATCTTCTCGTTCCTATCCCACTCTGAGACAATCTTCATATCTATAATAATTTGAATAGATCTAAAATCAAATGAATACTTAAAATTCTTGTTTTGCACCGGCACCAGTGTGCAAAATAATATTATCTACTGTGCCTTTCTTTCATGTTTTTTAAATAATTCTTTTGATTTTACATCATAGATACCAATCTCTTTATTTTACCTCACTCTTTCCTAATCCCTAGTCACGTCCCCACCCCCACTGTGACACCTAATATGTACGTTCTGCCATAATTTTGTAATTTGTATAGTATAGATTTTGCCCTGATGATGGAACAGTTATTCCGAAACCGATCGGTGTTAAAAATAAATGTAACTTTTAACAAAAACTAAGTTTTATTGTTTCATTTAACCTTACAATGATAAGTCAAGTATTTCGATAGTTTTGTCAGATCTATGAAAGCAGTGTTTTATACAGGACCAGAGTGTTAACAAAGTTCGAAAATAGATTTTTAAGGCTAAACGAAACGTGACACATGCTCACATATGGCGCTGATTTAAATATTTTAGAAAAATAACACTTTAGCACTTAATGCTTTTAAGTAATTAAAAGCATCGATTGCAAAAAATTGTTACAATTCACAAGAATTCTTTGAATAACAAAATGGAACAGTGTGATGTAATCTATATCTAGATGGAAGCACTCTGAATAAGGTAATGGTTTTCTTTCGAACTTTTTCAGCATATGGACCCCGACTAGAATTTTATAATTACGCTTTCAATATGATAATGGTTTCTTTCGTATTGCGCCAGCAGATGAATTTAAAAAAATGCACACAGAATAAAATTATGCTTTTTTACTTCACAGAGTTTAATTAGTCCAGAGGCTTTAATTATCGTTATACCGATACCTTAGTTCAACAGGGAACTAACTCAAAATACCTCATTTTGAGAAAAACTGAATTTGAAAGTCTTTATCGCTCCGATGCAAAGTTATTTTGTTCACCTATAACATAACAATAGATGCAACATGTAAGTAATTTATCAACCTATCGTATCATAGCTGTAAATAGCTACATTTATTAAGTTCCAAAAAGAAACATTTTACATGTTTCTCCATTGAACTAAGAATGTGCTGATTTCATTATAATTCAATAAATAATTATCTGACTACATAATTAGCACGAATTGGACTCATTTTTTATTGAAATATGAGAAGGGAGAGTTTCTTTACCATTTTTCATCATTAACTCAAAACCCTGAAATTTTGAGTTATTTCCTTATTGAACTAAGTTATATACCAACAGTAAAAATTGTAGACTCCTATTCGAAGAGGTATTCGAATAAAAGCTATTATCGTGTTCCAAATGTGAAAAAAATCGTTTTCGCACCCTTAAAATTGCGGCTAAAATTTATTTACGAAAACACACAGTGCTCTGGATTTCATTGAAATTTGTGTCTCATTTTTTCTTGCCTTTAGTACTTTTAGTGGGCTGGATCAAATGTGCTCGCGGGTGTTACCTACTATAGAATGCACCCGTCCCGAAGATAGTATGCAGCTCACCACCTTATCTAGCTCTGTCAACAATGAACCTTATCTCGCCGTGCCTTTATCATATACAATGGACCCGGATACCGTACCTGCACACGACTCCAGCAACGAAAGCACCTATAAAAGGGATCTCAACATCCCACAAGTTGCTTATCTCCAACATTCAGTTAAAGAGACTAATTTTTACTTTGTCAGATTTTCCACTTGAAAATTGTATTTAAACTTATTTGTACTGTTATTTATTTAAAAATAAATATTATAATTTCACCGACGCTTCATTTTATAAAAACAAACAAAAGTTAACTCGGACGGGACCAAAAAGCTTCACAGGCCGTAGGTTCTCCACCTCTGCTCAGATTAGATGTAAAGAATAGCGAGAATGTGTGGAAATAATAATATGACTCATCCTTATTATCCGAAGGTAAATTATTGATAGTACACGTGTAAAGGTACATAATTAACACTAATTAAAAATATTATTAATAAGTCGAAATAAATGTCAAAGTAACATTGAAGCGTGATTGAGAAGAGCGTCTGGACCAAATGAAGAATGAAAGCGCAATAAATGTTGTTTCTTTTTTTATATTATCTATTATAATACAAATGCACTTTTTCAATATTAACAATATTTACTTTTCAATGTGCACCTTTTTAATATTGACATTTGTAAATGTCCATGTAAAAGCCTGTAATGGGTGTAAATAAATAATGGTGATCTAGGAGCCGATGATGATCTCGTGATTGTGGATGTCGCTAGTGTATATAGGCTGCCGGTTGTTGGGTGAATTAAGGTCTATTCACATCCTCCAGCACCGCACAGTACAGACATGATAACATTAGTTGCTTACATTTATATACAGATTACATAATAGTGTAACATATCCTCACATGTTCGGGCCAGCACCTATCGAGATTTTTGGCTAGAATATTTTGGCGGGGTTGGAGACTGCTGGTGACGTCTGGGCCTGCTCAGTTAGTTTTAACGCAATACTATTAGCACCGCTATCTTGGCGTCACCGTCAGTTGACGTCTTAAAAGCAGACATTGGTAAAACCACGGGTAAAAATTGATCGATTTTGCCAAGGAATTTTAGGTAATAAAATAAAATTAAATATGAGGAATAGGATTATAAAATACTCAAACATGTTGTGCCGGACGCTAACGCTCAGTTGACAGCCGTATTTAGGGCTGTGCTGTGTCTGTGCATTACTGAATGGTTTAATGTGAATACGTTTAATGTTTTTGATATACACCACTTTTGTCAGAACGGACACCGGCGGGACCCTTGTGCACTTCCCAATGGGGCACGCATTGCTGGCTACTGTTCTCTCCGTCTCCTCAACCTAGCGGCACGCACCCGGCCATCGGGATTCCCTCCATATCTCTAGGGTCTTCGGGTGTTTCTCACCCCTTCTCCCAGATACACTCTTGTTAAGGGATAGAGCTTCACTAGGAAGTGTTGGAAGCAGGAAGCCACTTTGCACTGCTCTGGTGGGACTAACCTGGTTTCGTGGCTACGGTCTGTTCTGGATAAAATGTGTTTTTGTCTTTCTTGTTTCGGATATTGACAGAATTAGCCGCTAAGGGTTATATTTTGTCGACGTAAGTGTCTGTTCTAACCAATTTAATGTGTATTTGTGACTAACCTTCTTCTATGCGAAAGCTATGCAGGAATACATGAGGTTTTAGAGAATTTAAAAAATTATTGATTTATTAATTGATAAACTAAATTTTTTAAGACAAGATTTTTGTGCATAGCGCAAAGGGTAACAATTATTTTTATAAACAATAATTATTAGCCTGAAACACTCATCCAAATTGAAAAAACCTTCCGAGAAAAGATAAATGTCGCCGACAGGACTCGAATCTGCACCCTTCTGATTGCCGGTCAGATGCTCTACCGTTGAGCTACGTCGGCTTATCGCAAACCCGCCAAGTTAATCAATATATACTAGTGTTTCATTCAATAATTACTGTTTTTTATTATATTTCACCTGTAAACAACCAACTTTATTAGAATGAGCAAGGCTTGTAACGGCTAAATCCCTCAATAGATAGCGTCGAGACAAATTATGTCTACATTTTGTTGGTGAAAAATGTTTTGAGTCCTGTCGGCGACATTTATCTTTTCTCGGAAGGTTTTTTCAATTAGGGTGAGTGTTTCAGGCTAATAATTATTGTTTATAAAAATAATTATTGATTTGTTTAATTAAAAAAATAGATTCTTTGACGTTCATCTTGAAGGAGTAATCATAAGTTACTTATACCGGGGTGAGGGAGCGGTGGGTAACCTCAACTGTGCCGTTCCTATACTGTACTGTTCTGCACTGCGCGGTGCTGGCAGATGTTAATAGACCTTTACTATGTGGCCAGTATGGTTAGTAAAAATAAAAAAAAAATACCTGAACTACGGGGTTGAACCATAAGCCGTCGTCGCACCGGATAAGGATGGGGGTGTTTCCGCTACCGATGCATGCGTAGAATGTGGAACAGTCGTCCGGGTTGGGCAGGTTCACGGCCTCGGTGCCCTCATCGGGACAGGTGGGGACGACGCGGCTCGATGGGACCAGGGGAACCACGTGCGACCAGGCCACGGAGAAAAGGGCCACGAAAATGATTGCACCTATAAATTAAAAGAGTAAAAAACTAACAAAACATATAAACGGCCTCCATAGTCAAGGGGTAGGAACATTGACTATGAATTCAGACGTAACGAGTTCAAAACCCAATTCATAATATTTACGTCATTTTCTAGGGTGGAAGATTCTCTCAGTAACGCCCTGGTGAAAGACCACAATTCAGATTCGAAACATTGCTTGAAATGGCTTTGCCGTATTTGGTGACATGATTTGAATATTCAGGTGCTCACCTACCTTCCTCTTCCCAACTTCTTCCCCTCCCACTAGCCTTAGCCTCACAACTTGGGACTTTATGCAGTATTCACAAATAATTTTTTAAAAAATCGTACCAAAAAACTAAAAAAAAAAGGAAAAAAAGTTTAAATAACGTTAACACGTATTTTTTAAATGTTGTGAAAATTCAAGTTTGTATGTTTGAGCGACAGCTTTGTTTTTTCTTTGGTATCTCAACGGAAAAATATTGGCGGAGAGAAAAAAAACGTGTGTGCTGGTTTTGAAGATATTTCCCGTGCGTATTGTTTTTTTTTCAATACTTGATAGACTGTCGTAAGATTTTTTTTTTTAATTTTTGTAATGTCATTACATATATATAAAAAAAGCATTATTGTTAGATGTATGTACACACAATAGGTGATTATATTATCATAAACCGAAGTGGATTACTTGCTATAACACAGCCCGAGTTAGTCCGAAATCTTTAGCTTTAAATAATTAGGAAAAAAAACCAACAATGAAGCAAAAAACAAAAAAAGTTAAGTATTTTATTTTATTTTTTTGTTTTCGTCAAAAGCAACTACTTTATGGTTTGACAGATTTATTAAAAAAAATAAACGCTCTGTTGTGAAAATAATAAACATGTACGTATTATACGCGTTTATGCACGGCGTAAATATTAAAATATATATTTTCGCAAGTTGCCGCAGCAAATACTTTAAATAATATGTATTTTATTTTATTTTTTGTTTAATTTTAATTTATTACATAACATAATAGGCAGTATGCTCAAAACTTACATACACGAATGTTTAAATAACAATAATAATCAATAAGTACGATAAACAACAACAAATATTATCTCGCAAAAATGATAATAAGAATGAAAAAGAAGTGAAAGGTCGAAAACATATTACATTTCAGATTTATTTTTATTTATTAATTGATAAACTAAAGTTTTTAAGACAAGATTTTTGTGCGTAACAATTATTTTTATACAATAATTATTAGCCTGAAACACTCATCCAAATTGAAAAAAACCTTTCCGAGAAAAGATAAATGTCGCCGACAGGACTCGAACCTGCACACTTCTGATTGCCGGTCAGATGCTCTACCGTTGAGCTACGTCGGCTTATCGCAAACCCGCCAAGTTAATCAATATATACTAGTGTTTCATTCAATAATTACGTTTTTATTATATTTCACCTGTAAACAACAACTTTATTAGTATGAGAAAGGCTTGTAACGGCTAAATCCCTCAATAGATGGCGTCGAGACAAATTATGTCTACATTTTATTGGTGAAAATTGCTTTGACTTGAAAATATTTATTAATTGATAAACTAAAGTTTTTAAGACAAGATTTTTGGGCATAGAGCAAAGGGTAACAATTATTTTTATTTATTTATTCATTCATTAACGCCCCAAAGGGCTTTTACATATTTTAACATTAAAATGATTATGTGTACAGAACTTTAAAAAAAAAATAACATGATGCATAGTTATTATATAAGTGTAACATATTTATAATATATATGAAGGTATAATAATGTATAAGTGCATGCCACAGAGAAGTTACAAAGGGAAAGGTTTTTAATTTGTAGATACTACTTTTTTTTAATAAAAATAGTAATAGCCTGATCTACATGATACATAATACACAAGTGCATAATATAATACTCTTATAATATGAGTGTATGACATGACATATTATAAAGTAGGTGTATAAACTAACTCCTTATTGCCACCTGTGCTGATGGTACACTGTTTTGGTGCTTAATAAAGGGCATCATCACATTATCAGATTGATATTAATGGTAAAACCTTTTTTTCTAAATTGATTAATCGTGTCGTTAAAAATGTCTATTTCACTGTTAGAGCAGTGAAGCAACAATACTATAGTACTTTCTTAATGTCCGCCGTAAAGAAGAAAAATAAATAAGTATTGTGTAACAGGCATTAATATAGAAAATGACCTTTTCTTGTTGGTGTATTAATGTTGATTTGTGATAAAATGTTTGGTGTATCAATTGATGTGTAATTTTGTACAAAAGGAATACATCGGAAAGTTTACGTCCGACTGACAGAGATTGTAATTTATAATGCGAAAATCGATCATTATACGTTACAAATTGATCAGATAAACTTTAACGATATGCAATCGTACGGGTTAATTTTCTTTGTATGGATTCGATTCTATAATTATGAATCTCGCAATTAAGAGACCAAATTCCAAAATACTTCGCACAATCGATTTATATAATGTTGTTGTTAATTCTGAACAATAATTTGTGATTAGTAGAGTTAATTCTAATATTTGCGATGCACTTTTAGAAATAGTGTGTATGTATTTTTATTGAAATCAAGTGAGGAGTCAAATGTCACGACCAAGTCTTCGGTTGAAGTCGTGTTCAATAAAGCGATGTTATTTATGTGATACGTATGTGCAACGCTAAGTACGCATGATTCGTGGATTAATTAATTTAATTTATTATTTTTGTTGCGTGTTTTGCATTAGTAAATCCTGTTTAAGTCGATTTAAATGGAATTAGTATCTATTATATAATTGAAAATACACTTTGTATATACCACTTTACTTAAAATATATAAATATTTCTACATGTTTCGATAGCAATGCTATCATCTTCAGGAATAAATTAATACTAAAAAAAATAATTTCAAGTATAGAAAAATGATAAAAAATTTAAAACAATAATTTAAGAATATACAAAATATGAGCATAAACAAAATTGAATTAAAGTAGCTAATTAACAGATCAAAAATGTTAATGACAAAATAATTATAAAACATTGAATAATACATTTAAATTAGAAATATAAATAAAAATTATCATTATTAATATTAATATAAAAATAAATTTAAGAGATAGCTATTTTAAAAAAATATTTGATTATTTATTAAATTTAATTCGCTATTAACACTTTTTCTTATTTCTAAAATTTCAAATTTATCTAATTGTAAACCAGTTGTATTTGTATGTAAAACTTTTAAACCTTTATTTATATCAAACGAATGATTGGTTTCTAAAATATGATTTGCAAATTCAGAATAGTTGTTATTATTTAAACATCTTAGGTGTTCCTTAACCCTAATACTGAAATTTCTACAAGTCTTTCCGATGTAAAAATAGTTGCAATCATTACAAATCAATTTATATACTCCCGATTTATTCAAAATATTATCTTTATCTTTGTTATTTAAAATGTATTTTTTTAATTTATTATTGGTATAAAAAGCTGGTTGGATAGTATTTGGCAAGTTTTTAATTATTAAATTTGCGGTATTGTTATTTAAAAATAATATTTTTCTCCATTGTTTATTAACATCAGTTATTTGTGGATATACATAAGATATAATAAATTTTTTCTTAAGCTTTTTGTTTAACATATTGTTTATTAATTTAGTACTATAACCATTATTTATTGCAATCTGTTTAATTATATTTAATTCTTTGTTAAAATTATTATTTGATAGTGGTATATTAACTAATCTACTAAGCATAGAATGAAAAGCTGATAATTTTTGAGAAAGTGGATGATTAGAAGTATTATGTATAACAATGTCTGTATAAGTATCTTTACGATATATATTAACTTCAAATTTATTATTAACAATAGAAATATTTAAGTCTAAGAAGTTTATGTTAAAATTTTGTCCTATTTCTATGGTGAATTTAATTTTTTTACGGATTTTATTTAGGAAATTTAGGAAAATATTTAATTGTCTTTCTTTACCAGTCCAAATACAAAACACGTCATCTACATATCTTTTCCAAAAATAAACATATTTTAATAAATAATAAGAATTATAGTATCAATTGATAAAACATTGTTATCAAAAGATAATTGATGACCCTATATACTTTTTACTTCAAGGCTGTTTTATTATATAAGAAAGCTGTGGAAAGTAGACTGTTCCAGCATAGCAAAATCAGGGACAAATAAGATAATAGTGATCCAACATTTTTTGTACATAAATATATGTTTAAAATTAAACAATTTATTGTTTATTAATTGATAAACTAAAGTTTTTTTTAAGACAAGATTTTTGTGCATAGCGCAAAGGGTAACAATTATTTTTATAAACAATAATTATTAGCCTGAAACACTCATCCAAATTGAAAAAACCTTCCGAAAGATGTGAAGACTCGAACCTGCATTCTGATTGCCGGTCAGATGCTATATATTGATTAACTTGGCGGGTTTGCGATAAGCCGACGTAGCTCAACGGTAGAGCATCTGACCGGCAATCAGAAGGGTGCAGGTTCGAGTCCTGTCGGCGACATTTATCTTTTTTCGGAAGGTTTTTTTCAATTTGGATGAGTGTTTCAGGCTAATAATTATTGTTTATAAAAATAATTTATTGTTTGTTTGTTTGTTGGTTATTGTCTGTTAGCGAGGGTCCCAACTGCTCCCTGCTAAACGAAGCCAGTGAGACTATGGCATCCTCATTTGGGGTATGTTGTACGACTGATGGGTAGGTGAAGGGGAAGACGACGGGGAGAGGAATGTAGGGAGGTACTTGGTTAGCATTAGCAAACATTGACGGTTAATCTTTAAGTTGGGCCGAACATTTATAGATTACAACAATAATAATTTTTCGAAGAAGAATTCTTCTGGGAGGTTTATACTTTGTGATGTCATTATATATTTTAATAAACAAAAAAAAAATTATACATCACTCTTTATTGATATACAATACAACTTGTTTCGTGAACGATGTTCACTTTTTCTAACAACTTTGTAATTTCCTAATTATCCCCCCTCCTACTACCTTTAACGTTTGTAATTTCCTAATTACTTACTTATTCTTGTCCTCCCCTCCCGATCTAACTGATCTATATTGTAATTTTTAACATTGATACCCGAAGAAGTGAACATCGTTCACGAAACATGTTGTACTGTATATCAATAAAGAGTGATGTATACAAAGTTATTTTGTTTTAATTAAAATAATAATTTCATTGTAACCCAAATGACAAGTTATAGCCAGCACTCAAATGGGTGCCTAAACAACGCTTTGCAGGATGACAACTCAAACATGATATTCTGTAAATTATATACAGGTAGTTTCAAAAGTGTAAAAGGTTTCAAGAGACAAAATTCTTCACAATATAATCCTATAAAATTTATAAATACGTTCCAAAATGTCTGAAAATCTGTGCAGTTTGAAAATCAGTGAAGCAATTTTGAACGTTTTTCCTAAAATTCCAATACTTTATAAAATTACAGTTTAAGGATTTTTTTTTTGAAACCTTAAACATAATAATAATTACCCGGAAAGAATTAACAGATAACTAAATTAAATTTTAGTTAGTATTCACCACTTAATATTACATATATCTACATGTTTCGAAAGCGATGCTTTCTTCATCGGGAATATACATAATACCTATTCTATATACTATTATTATGTATTCTGTATACTCTTGATGTAGAAAGCGTCGCTTTCGAAACTTGCAGCTATAAGTGTATTAATAAAGTGGTGAATACCAAATATACTATTTAATTAATTTATTAATAATGACGCCACAAATTGAATAACAATCGTTTGAAGAAATTATAATTATCAGATACATAACATTCACAGTATTTATATTAGAATAATCATATTGTAGAGAACTGCATTCTTATGAATATTAAAAATAAGTACATTTTTCCTACCTTTCATTTTGAATGGATAATTGTCGTCTACCTCAACCAACTTAAGAAAATGAACTAGCTGCTTGTTCAAATGAACATTTATGTAACCTATATAAGTAGGTACTAAACTACAATATCTAATATTATGTCTAGATCATCTATTTCTGATAATAAAATCAAATCAAAGGAATTCAGTCTACTCTAATTAATACTTAAATCTAACACGAATCATTAATTGAGTAATCTGGTGTCATTATAACACGTTTCGAAAATTTTGATTAGAATCTATTAATGGAACCCATCTGGAGGAAACCAAACGTACTTTTATCCTAATTCAAAAGTATCTTACCGAGACCAGAACACATTTTCTATGCTGTTACCCCAGATTTTGTTAATTTATTTTCATGTCATATCTTTTATATCATATCATATGAAGAAGAATGTCTCCGGGGGCGGTGTGTGTTTGTTTTGTATAAAAATCTACAGATTTATAACTAGCTTAATAAAATTTTGCACCCTTGACCTACAAAACAAGAGAAAAGTTGATTTTGACTGTGGTAAGCGAAATTACAAAACATTCATAAAAGGATTAAACTAATTTAGTTATTCTTTTGTTAGTATTTATTCTTAGTAAGTTATCATTTTTTTTTAAATCTAAATAATGAAAAAAGCCGGACCTTTTTACTTATTTGCTGTTTTACATAAATTGACCGTACGCCTAGCTCGCCCCTCACCCGTTTATTTTGGTTTCTTCTCCTTGAGCATTATGGCATATCTATATATTATTTGCTCTGTGGATAAGACATTGTCCTTATCCTTAGGGTAAATGACATTTCGCTTAACTGCCATTCGGAGTGTAAGGAGAATATATGACGGGAATGTGGATGGAAGAAGAAGCCGAGGACGCCCGAGGAAGACATGGCACGATCAAGTGAATCGAATACTCGAGTCGGGTCATGTCAGAAGTCGGAATAACAGAAGATAATGTATGAGGCGTTGTATGAATGTGAATAAAGCAAGAAGTGTATGCCAAGATCGGGCTGTTTGGCGGTCCGTCCTCTCTGCCTACCCCTGCGGGGAAACGGCGTGATGGTTAGTTAGTTAGTTAGTTAGCCATTCGGATTCCACGTCAATGACAATACATTTTTAAAGGAGTTTGTGGTTTAATTGTCACAGTATTATTCAAAATTATAATTAGTTTATTAGTACTTACTTTACATGTGTAATTTATGACGATTTTTAGAATTTTATGTACTTTTCGGTTTTTGGCATAGGGACTTTACACACATTGCAATTTCTTTAATTCGGTTAATTTAATAGCATTATTATGCGACAAATAACTCACTGGTGTATGGCAGTGAGTAATAGATCTGCCAGAGGAAGGATGAAAGTAGACTAAATGCTATAGAAATGAGATTTCTGAGGCGAATGTATGGTAAAACCATCGTGTGAATGCAAATGTTGAGATACGTAAAGAATGCAAGGCTGATGTAAGCGTAATGGGAAAGATTAAGGGACATGTAGAGCGAATGAACAAAGAAAGGAATGTAAGTAGAATATGTGAAGCGAATGCGAATGGAAAAAAGAAACCCGGGACGCCCGAGGTAGACATAAAACGCTCGAGTGAATCAAATACTTGAGTCGGGCCGTGTCAGAATGTATGTTTGAGACGATGTGTGAATGTGAATGAAGCAAGAAGTGTATGCCAAGATCGAGTTGTTTGGTGCCTACCCCTGCGGTGAAACGGCGTGATAGTTAGTTAGTTGACTCACTAATTGACTGGTTTGCCCGATACTAAAAAAGCCATGGCGTCGAAAGGTTCGATCATACGGTCGTCCTTTATAAAGTCAAGCATGCCAACTTTAGGAAAGGACGACCGGCTGGTCGTACCTTTTGACACCATGGCTTTTTTAGTATCGGGCAAACCGGTCGTGTGGAAGGCCTATTAAAGTCAACACTTAATATAATATTGGGGTTTTCTTTGGAAAACTACGCCAATATCGATATCTTTTAAAATAAATCCCCTCCAGAAAGAACCGGAACCGCAATTTAGCAAAAAGTATTTAAGCCTAAATAATAAGGACAACGCTTTATCCCTAAAATAACCTGAATAAAAGCGCCGATCACAGAAACAAACTTTTTTATTATTATCTATAGTTAATACCAAAGTAAAACAAAGCAGTTGATTGCGAATTCTGTCAAATTTAAATATCTACCTTTAAAATTAATTTTGGTTCATTGTTGGTTGAAATTGTATTAGCCACGTTTAGTGACCAGATCTTTTTGGCCATGTTTTTCCCAACCTTCTTCTTCCCCATCTTATTTCTATCTCCACCCTTTTCAGCCCCACCACATACCCCAATAATTGGGGATACCCGAATCCCACAGCCTTCACAAAAAAAAATTTAAGTTAAAATATCTTTGGGGACGCTGTGTGGTGGGTGTTTTTGAGGAAAGGGAGGAGTAAACCTGAGTCTTGAAGAAAGTCATGTTGTAGGAGAGAGAAAGCACAGATGTCGGCAAATCATTCCTCAGCCGAACTGGAATTGTGACAAATGTTAACTATGTTGGGGGCGCGTTTGGCATGTTCCCTGACTGTGCACCGATGCCGAAAGGATCAATAGCTCTATCAACAAACGCCGAGCGTGAATATATAAGTTATAATTATGCGTAGAATTTATAAATCCTTATTTAAAGTGAATTAAAACCATCTCATCTAAACGCCGCGATTCGTTGGAACCATTGAAACTACTTCACGCGGATGTTCATGCTTAAATTTTTTCTGTGTGCATTTATTCTGTATGACCGTATGCCGCTCGTATGACGTCACACGGTCACTGCTATTTACCGCTTGGATTCCGACTGTTTCAGAGGGTTTAAAAAAATCTTACCTTGAGAATTAATTGGAAAAGAACTTAAAAAAATACTGGCATATAAATACGAATGTTAATATTGATAAATTTATTTAACTGGAGTTTCTTGTTGTCAGTGTAACAATATTTCTGGTGTTTGGATTAATTTTAAAAGTATTGCTTTATTTTAAAAGAGGTTTTAAAAAATAAGCTTGCATTAGAATATTGTTAATCATTATTATTTGTTTCCTCTAAAATCATAAACAATCGGCAGCTTTTGTGGCCTATGCGTGAGAAGAGATTGTGCATTTTTCGGATACCTGCAAAATTGTGACCAACATGAGTCTAAACTATAGATTCTACCGGGGAAGATCTCTGGAAGAAGAAAGCCAGTAATACAACAAAGAAAAAGTGACGTATAAGAAAAGAATGAGTTCAGATTGCTGGTCGCCTATCTTTCACATGGATATACCCAACGATAAACATCTCCTACATTAGTCGTTAATTGAGAAAATTTGCGTCATTTCTTTTGTACTTTCTTTGAATTCGAAATGATTATAATAAAGTTGTTTATTTATCGCAAATCTAGTGTTTCTAAATAATCAGAGAGATTTCAGATAAGTATTTTTATTACTTATAATCCTGAGTATTTGAATTTCATGCTTAGCTGTTCTCCTGGTAGCCAAATAGATACTATATGTAAAAAATTACACTACGACATATATATAATCACCTACATATATACCGTATTGTGAATTTTTTTGTATAGTGCCAGGGAACATTTTTCCCTCTTCCTGTATCAACTGTGGTTAGAGGTGCATAAATGTGGAGATAATCTTCTCTACCCAGTGAGCGGCTGCCTATCGCTATTGTAGGGCTTTTATTTAATTTGTCACTTCCACCGCCACAATAATAATTTTTGATGATTTGCATAGCACCGTTTTTGTGAAAAACACCTTAAGGGCATTGTAAAAATATTTTATCCAAAACTTTATCTTATTACCAGATAAAAAAATGCTTGTGTTGCACACTTCGAAAGTACGTATGTACCTTCTATCGGCCGATATAATAAGCCGTTGGAGTAGGCGGGACATAATTTAAACAGCTGTGTTTCAAGTGGTTTTAATTTTTAGAAGTGGTATAAACTACATCCCACCATGCAGCAAAAGATAAAAAAGGTGGGTTATTTTTGATACCACTATGCTTCAAGGGGTTAATAAACTTTGCAAACTAGGTATAGAGGGTAACATAATATATATAACATAAATAACCTATCATACCAATTCGTAGCAACGAGTGGTGTACCGCAAGATTCACATTTAGGCCCAATACTTTTTTTTTGTATTTATTGATGATATTATAACTATATTTGAAAACAATGTTATTGTGCTGCTTTTCTCCGATGATTTAGAACTCTTCAAACTAATAAAAACTATTGAAGACTTAACAAACTTTTTTTAAACATTAGTGAATGCCATACATTCGTTTTTTTAGAATGAATCATCCTCTCAACTTTCAATATAAAATCAACAATATGTCTCTCTCGTCTGTCAATGAAATTAACGATCTTGGCATTGTTTCCGATTCTAAATTTAATTTTCTTAAACATATCAATTCAATAAATAATAAAGGTTTAAAAATGCTCGGCTTCATTCTTTGAAATGCCAGAGACTTCAGGAATATTTCAACACTAAAATTATTATACTCTTCCTTAGTTTGTAGTCAGAATACAATTCTTCTATATGGTCCCCTCACTATAAAATTCACTCCGATTACATTGAAAAAGTTCTACACAAATTTCTAAGACATGTTAACAATAAACTCGGATTACCTATTGAAACTATAAATTACAATTGCTTAATGAAATAACTAAAATTATTAAAACTCTCAGATAGAAGACTTGTTTTTGACCTAACTTTTATTTTAAACTTTGTTAATGGTTTTATAGACAGCACTGATATTGTCAGCTTAATTAAATTTAATATTCCAACTAGAACTACTCGATCTAAAATTTGATTCAATTGTAACAAAAATTTCAGGTCTGAGTCATTCAAAAACTCTCTTGTACCTAGACTTCACACAGAAAGTAATACTTTTCAGTCATAGTAGATATGTTCAACTGTTCGGAATACAAATCCAAACAGACGAATATTACATACTCGTACATCCCCAACAATTATTAATATATTTGTCTAGATCAAGTATCAGTGAATTTGAGGTATGTTTTGAATATTCGACTCTGTGGCTAATTAGTTGGAATGGTACTCTTACACTATGTTATTCCTGTATTTGTTCGTGAGATAAATGAAATATTTAGTTGTTGTACTATTTTATCTATGTATCTACTACTGTGATGTGTTTTGCACCTGTGTGACTATTGTAATTAACAAAATATGTAAAAGCCTGTACAGATCGCACATAAAATAATAAATAAATAAATACATCAGGTATTTCTAGAGTATTTCTTTTCTATTTCGCTACATAAGTGCACTTTAGGATTCTTACCATATCTTTGATTGCAATTTAGAATTTTTTTTTTCGATCATTTTATAAAATTTGTCCTCCATCCCTAAAATCGAACAATAGCAACGTAAACATTAACATAAATGCTAACCATAAATCTTCTAATAAATGTAATGTCAATATTAACATCGTCCGCTTTCTGTGATGGTAGTAGGAGATTTTCAAATATTGTTAGGTTATTCGTAACCAGGGAATATTTGTCTTGCTTTTAAAAAAAAAATGAAGGATAAAATAGAATCTGCAATATCATGCAATGTGCAAGTAATATTGTGTCCTGTGCATGCAAAATCGTATTAACTTCTCAATATATATTTTTCTAATACACCGTGTTAATCATAAGTGACCTTCCAGGTACGTATATTTCTGTATCTGTTTGTACATGATAAGATAAAGATTTGCGAGTAATATGTGTACATTGTCCTTGAGGTGATTTTTCATAAAAAAAACTTTGATCCCGTGAAAATTACGTAAATTCGATGTTAAAATGTAGGTACCCATAACTAATATTTACATTTAATGATTTTTTATGCTTTTTCTCCATCATCATTATTTTGGCGCTCTCGCAGCAGCCGGCAGCTTTTTATAAGCGCTCCAGTTTATCTGGGAAATATTGCTTAGTTCTTAATTTTTTCGGTGTTAAAGTAGCGTAAAATAACCGCAATAATTTATAGGTTACATTTATAAAAATCATATAATTTTAGTGTGGCCGTTTCGGGCTTAAATCAAGTTTATAATAAAAAATCAAATAAAAACCCAAATATTTTAAGTTCAAATCTGTCGCGTCGTTCTAAACTAACCCAAAAGCATCGGTCGGTCGAAGCGTTCGACACATGTGCTTATTAAAAGACCTTTTGCTTGTTAAAAGTGTCCCAAAGTAAATGATTTACAATGTTATTCTTTGAACTGTGGTGATTGTAAACAATATCGTATACGAGCTAGACAACTCAAACTCAAACTTAATGGTGAATGTGCTATTTTGGAGCCTTTAATAAGCTGCAAAGATATCGCTGTATAACCTTGAACACTGTACCACAACTGCAATCCGCAAAATTAGATTTCGTGGCTACCGAGAAAGGCGCAATAGGAAATAAAAACATTTGACGAGAAGATCTTCTGCTGTCACGGCGACCTGAGTTCTGACCTCCGTTCACGGAGCAGATCCGGTGCATCATGCGGCCCACGGACGTGCCCGAGAAGGCTGCTCCGCGGCCTGCTGTGGTCCGACCCCGAGAAGGATACCACCGGCTGGGGCGAGAAATAGACGACACGCTGATGTGGTCTTTACAGATCCTGAAGCCGGCCGACGAGCGCCACCTGGCGTATGGGCAAACCAACACCGAGCGTCCCGTTACGCAGCCCAGGGGCGTCACCAACAAAGACAAAGAAGATTGGAAGAAAGGATCAGTACCCCCGGCCCCCGTCCTCACCCGCCGCCCAACTTCACATAACTCCTATCATTCGTATTAGAGTCTTGCAATATATCGTAAGGAATAAATACAGATAGCTTCTATTTTTTTTCAATTAAACATGTATGAAAACTTAGACCAAGCCGTATTTAGTTTTGATAATTTAACTGCATCCTTTATATGGTCTATAAATAATGTATAATGATAGTGTCCAAAAAAAATAAAATGTCATAGATTTAATATAGGAATAATGTAAGAATAGGAAGTAAGATTTGTAAAGCGCCCTTGAGGTGATTTTTCACAAAAACGGCGCTATAAAAATCATCCGAATATTATTATTATTATCATGTTGAAAGTATACCGTGTTGCACGGCTTAATCCTCTTTCATTCAATACAATAATAAAAAATATTATTAGCATAATTAATGCGGTTTTTGGCGTTGCGTTTTGGTGTAGCCATCAAGTACCGGAACTACTAAGCCATGCTCCGTCGACCCCATTAATATTAATGGGATCTTTCTGGACTTCAATTGCTTCCGTAATTGATGATGGATACTGCAACGCTGTCCGAAACGTTGGCTATAGGAGGAAGAAGCGCAACACGTCATAATATCCCAAAATATATTTTAGAAGAAAATAATGCATGTGGTCTGATCGTAAATTTGATACAAGGTTTTTAACTTTTTTTTTGTTTTATATGAATACCGCAAAAGAGTCCCAACTGCTTCCAACCGTCTGGAGCCAGTGCGACTATGGTATCCCCAATTGGGGAATGTTGTGAGGCTGAAGGTATTGGGAGGGGAAGGAGAGGGGGAAGAGGAAGGTGGGGAAATACTTGGCTATTCAGATCTGGTCACCAAACACGGCTAAATGCCATTTCGAGCAATGTTTCAATTCTGAATGGTGGTCTTTCACCAGGGCGATACTGAAAGTATCTTCCACTCTGGAACGTGCGCAAATATGCTGTGTATTATTTTTAAATTAATTAATTGTGAAACAGCACAAATTAATTAAATAAAATTTACTTGCGCACGCCGGGATTTGAACCCGCGACCTTCGGATTCATAGTCGAGAGCCTTACACCTCGACCATGGGGTCGTCAACTGCTGGAAGCTACGTATAAAATTTATATATTGTTTTAATTTGACATCAATAAATTGTTACTCGTTCAAAAGGTATACTTTACCTACATTTCGTGGTTTATAATATTATGATTTATAATTACTGTCTCCCCTTTCTGTACAACAAACCTTGGGTTAGAGATACCTAGTTAAACTATGCGAAGGTTTTCGGCCGGTGCTCAAGATTAATGGAATAAAGGATTGCTGCAATGCCTTTGAATGAATTCTGACTGATGTAGGTGACACATCGAACACTTCGTAATGCTTTGGTTAAAGCAAAGCTATCAGTGAAATCACTATTTCGAATAATCTATACCACGAATTACGTTACAAAAGAAAAAAAAAGTGTTTTGGATAAATTGAATTCTTTCTAAGACTTTCCTTAAAAATAATTAAAATAAAGTTGTAATTACTTTGTAAAAAATATTGCTTTATACCTAAGATTATTTTTAAAAGATTCTCTTGAATATTTTTTTTCTTTTCTACACAATTCTTCACAACATAAACCACTTTTTTCGCTTACAATGAACATTTCTAGAATTCGCTTGACAAGCGAATTTTATGCCTATTACCTATAATCGAGTAGGCATAAGACGCATAGCTTGTGGCGATCTGTTTGGCTTGTAACATATATTCCCCTAAAGAATTGGCTGAGACGAACTTTGTGGAAGACGCATCCCAACCTCATCGCAAATTTATTTTGATGATTAATTTAAACGAAGTTAAAAAAATTGATTGTTTAATTTCGCGGTGGTTTGGCTGTTTTGTATGCTGTGATAAGTTTACGTGTCATTTCCAACGAAAATTGATAAAGCAAACGTGAGGGATCGAGGTCGCCTTGAGACCCCATGAATCAACCGAGTCTTTATCCAGTTGATCCATGGCGGATATTTGTTTAAATTGGGCACACAATATATTAAAAAAAAAGGCATCGTCTAGTGATGCCTTTTTTGCCACGTGGGTACATGTAAAAACTTGAAAAACAATAAACTCCCGGGTTGCCGGCAATGAAGTTGAAATTTTTTCCGTACAGACTAGGATTAAATGTTTTCCTTAATTGAAGACCGTTTTTTCAAGAAACCGCTATTAGCTAACGTGTATTTTTTTTCATTTATTTTTGCTGTTTTTGGAAACGCTTCGATTTCTTCAATAAAATCTCATCAAAACCTGCCACAAATCAGCTTAAAAATCTATCAAAAACCTGTCGTTTTTCACACGCAATTCTTTATAATTATCAAAACATCTGAAAAGATTATTTAGAAAAATAAATCAAATAAATGTATCTCGTACATTGCTTTTAAGCTTAACTAAAATATATATTTTTAATAATCATCCACGCGCCTAGTAATAAATTCATAAAAAACTGTCTTCTGTAAACATTTTAAATGAGTGAAAATCGATTTTTTTTATTCTCAATTATGAATGTGATATTCGTATATCGTATTGGAATGTGTTGCTCGTTGGTTCTTTGATAATATATATATATATATATAGAGCGACAAGAGAACACACGCACACAACCTTATATACGTCTCAGGTAGCATACTATCTCTCTTGCGCTCATCTATCATTCACACATATTTTATAGTATTAATGTCCTAGAGTCCTATGTTAGGGCGCGAACAGTAGAAATGGTAATTTACACTCTTACGCAAAAGGGTCTACAATTTAATCCGCACCACCATGAACAAACTTTGTCCTTTTTACGTGTTTCAAAACTGTTCTGTTTTATCAATATGTGCAATGCCAAAAAACAGCAGCGTCTTTTAACCTGCTAGTCACATGAATATAAAAAAAAAAACAGACTGAAATATATCTAATTGGTTGGGTTTTTCAACAAATTGTAGTTGACAGACATTTCAAGAAAAGAAGTAATAATACGTTTACATAAAATAGTTGGTTTTATGGTAGTTTTGTGATAGTTTACATCAGTGCTTATTAAAATGCTGTTATCAGAACATAATTTCTTTAGCGGTAATAGATAAGTCAGCCAGTTTCGGATTCAACAGTCTTTGCTGCGAGTTAGAAGGTTTCTTCTAATGGTTCTATTGAGTAGTGCTGTATAATTCTTCGGTGGTAGTGTCTGGTCTAGGGGTAGTAGGTTGTCCTTTAGTGGTGCTGACCGGCTCTTCGGTGGTCTCGATGACAGGAGGAATGCACACTCCTTCGGGGATGTTTTCGGGCCAGTCACACACCTGGAAATAAAAATAAAAAACATTATTAATGTATTATTTTTTTTCACAATAATTTACATTTGTTTTTAAGTGATACTGTCCCAACTGCTCCCAATCGTTTGGGGGCAGTTACTATGGCACCCCCGAAATGGGGTAAATTGTGAGGCTGAAGGTATTGAGTAGGGGGACGAGGAAGGTGGGGAAGTACCTGGCTATTTAGATCTGGTCATCAAACACGGCTAAAACCATTTCAAGCAACGTTTCGATTTTGAAAAGTTACCAGTGATACTGACAGTATCTACCACTCTGCAATGTACCTCAAATATTTTCTAAATTTCATTTTAAATGAATAAATTGTGAAATAACACAATTTAATTTGCCGGGATTTGAACCAGCGACCTCCGGATTCGTAGCCGAGGATCGTAACCACTCAACCACGGAGACCGTCAAATAATAATAATTGATACAGAGGAATAATTCATATGAATTGTAACAATTCAGTTTTATAAATTACACAATAAAATATAAATAATTTTATATTTATTTTCGTTATTTAGACGTGTGTGTTTTGTTTTCTTTGTATTTTTTAAAAATTATTTTGTTAATCATTATTAAAAAATATATTATTTTAGTAAAGTTTTCAGTATACTTTTTTAGTTGTGGTTTGAATTCCATGAAGTTGTTATTAACGAATCTTATATTATCCGGTAATTTATTAAAAAAAAATTCCTAGGTATTTGTAGTTTTGGCCGAAAGTTTTTTTATGTATTGGAATCGGTAACATGTACTTTTGTCTGAGATTTTGATGAAAATACTGTGATATCAATGTAATCGATTTCGTTATTCATTTTTACTCCTGTTAAATAATTAGAAGATGTTTTCGATAACTTATTTATCCAATCTTCTACGTAATACGACGTTCTATTATCATATAAAAGATGCTTAAAACTAAAGTTGTCTAATCTGTAGTTAATCTGTAGTCTATCGAAATTATCATTTTTGTTTCTTAATCTCATTACTTTCTTTTTTTTTTTTATTACGTTATCTAATATACTTATTTTCAAATATTTATGTTTTGGGATCAAAGGTAATTCCTTTCTATCTGATATAATAAAAAAATCGGAGAGCTAATTTGTTGTGTACTTGTAATAAAATGTTCATAAATTGTTCAAATCACTGTAATGTAAAAGCCATTTTTTATGGCGTATATATATGTATTAATAAATAATACAGTAATGTAATTTATATGCCAGCTGGTATCTGTTTTTAGGTACTTTACTTATATATCTGCTTATATGGCTTAAGAAGGACCAATGTAAACCGATTTTTTTAAATTCTGGATTAAATTTATCAAGGACGTGAGATTTCCTTTCGATTGAAAATATGTTTATCGAAATAATGATTAGTACGAAGGTCGAATATTAATCGACATATTTAACGAACCTTTAATAATTTTGTGTTCAATTTGTGGAACTCCATTTTTTTTAAGTGTTATCATATCTAAATACGTTCTGCTAATTTGCTAGTGTTTTATAGGGATAACTATTTCGGTGTTCAAATTCATTTTTAAACTGGTCTATGGATTGAGTATGGCTCATGTAGAATAAAGAATACACGCAGTGCCTTTCACGTAGATTTAAATGGGTACCGGTGTGCTTTCTTAAAAATAATTTAAGACATTTTACAAAATAAGGGCAAAAAGTCTCGATAAACTACTTTTTTTTAGTTTGTGTAACTGGAGCTTGTTATTCAAAACCTTATACTAAATTTACAGTTAAGATTGAGTTACAAAATATATGTACATAAAATAAAAACACGTGTAACAAACTTAAAACACAAATATTTCGTAAGAATCTTACTCAAAAATATTTTTGCAATAATATTAAAATATATATAAATATAAAAAAAAACATTAACGACAACAATAAATTGTACATAAAATAATATTTCCTAATTACCTAATACAAATAGTTTCTTTCGGCTAGCCAAGTTTTCAATACATTTATTAACTGTTTAGTTTTAATACTTTTTTATTTTATTTCAGCGGGTAGTAACTGTGACTTAGTGCCTGTTTGTTCCAGCACGAGAGAGCCATTGAAAGTCTTTAAATTGCATGCTTCGTTTATGATAAAGTGGGGTTCACTGAATTGGTTATTTTAGCGGCATATCTGATATGGGTGCAGATGCAACGTGTAACCAGAACACAAATTGTAAAAGGAGCTAGTATAGTACCTACACACTGGTAAATTTTCCGAAAAAAGGTTTGAAGAATATTTCAAACCATTGTTTTTGCTCTAATCGTTGCAGCATATGAATATTGAATGACCTTGGTTGTCAGGTGAATTAATAGCTAATCAATAATGTCTGAAACGTGAGATAATTAATCAATCATTTAGCAGCCATGACAATGCTAATAAAGTAACTTAATAATGTAATTATATTTCTTGCGTAATTGCGTCTAAAATAATTATAGCAATCGTTCGGTTATCGGAAATTTCACACGATTCGACGTAAGCAGCCCATAAAGGACTTATGTTACCAATCCTGATGTCTGTCAGGGAGGCACGAATCTGGCAGGGGAAGAACGAAAGTAGACAGAATGAATGGAAAAGTAGATCCATCAGGCATATGTAAGCGTTAAATAGAGGTGTCAAAGCAATCAGATTGTGATTGGACACCCGAAAAGAATTCAAAGTCGATGAGAGCGTTAGGAATTCCCATACCCCTCTGTTAAAGCATTTCTGTCGAAACATGTATGTTTATAAAGTGGCATAAACGAAGTATATTTTTTTTAAATAATTGATCAAATATTGTATTATTTTTTATAAGTTTTCTATGATGAAATTGTGAATGAAATCGGTGGTGATATTTAATATTTATATTAAACAATTCACCAGATAAAATGAATAATGTCGAGTCGAGTGGTTATGATCCTTGACTACGAATCCAGTGTTCGCGGCTTCAAATCCCGGCGTGCGCAAGTAAATTTTATTTGTTAACTTGTGTTATTTCAAAAACAATTATTTTTTTAAATAATGCATAGTACATATATTAAAGGCACGTTCCAGGGTGGTAGATACTCTCAGCATCGTCCTGGCGAAAGACCGCCGTTCAGAATCGACACGTTGCTTGAGATGGCTTTTAGCCGTGGGTTATGATCAAATCTGAATAGCTAGGCACTTCCTCACCTTCCTCTCTCCCCATCTCCTTCCTCTCCCACTCGCATTTTATGTGAATACCGCACAAGAATCCCATCTGAACCTCGCTAACCGGAGCCAGTGAGAGTATGGCATCCCCAATTGGGGTATATTGAAGCTGAAGGGCATAGGGAGGGGAAGGAGATGGGGTACGGGGAGGTGGGGAAGAATCTGTCTATTCAGATCTGGTCACCAAATAAGGCTAAATCCATTTTAAGCAACGATTCTTTTCTGAATGGTAGTCTTTGAGAGTAAATACCACTCTGTTATAACCTTTTGCTTAAATCAAATTATTCTCAACACTTTCCTTGACATATCCTTACCATGATAGGCTAAATGGGACTTGCAATCTGTAAAACTGACAATATTGTCAGACACCAAATATCCTGATATTCATCAATAGTTTCAGACAGTAATATTAATAAATAATAATTATTAATTAGTATAATTACCAACGTGTTATAAATAAATCATTAGCATATGCATTCAGAGTCAATTGACGCCCTTTACATAGCAGTGAATTCAAATCTCCCGGCGGGAAGTGGCCCCCGAGCTGCGTCACGACATTCCAAACAATCACCGCTCTAACCCCCCCTCCCGTATGAACGAACTGATCCAATTGAAAAGTCGTCAACGCCTCCAAATCGTCACAACGTTTGGAATTGAAAGCGAAATTAACAACACCCACCGCTGAGGGGAAATTACCTGATGTATAGTTAACTAGAATAGGTGAATCATACAAAAAAGACTCCAAGTTTCTGGATCGATTTGATGTAGGTAGAAGAAAAATCGAGGATACCACAGAAGACATGGAACGATCAAGTTAATCAATTACTTGAAGCGATCTGGAGTGGGATAACAAAAAGAGTTCGTTTGAAACGATGGATGAATTAAAAAAGATCGTTTTAAAATAATTCGAGAGTAAATTGGAAATAGTAAATCGGTTTTTGAAGTACTGATCACAAAAAATGCTTACATGAAGATCAGGATTAAACCAAAGTCCCGGGAAGCAGTACATCAGACTCGGTATGTCTCCACCGAAGCAGACGTAGAAGGTGGAGCAGTCATCCTTGTTGGGGAAGGGAAGCTCATCTCCATTTGGCTCTGGTTCCGGACACGTGATGGTGTCCTCGCGACCGATAGCTGTGGCGCTCACCAGCCCCACGAGAGCTAAGAAGACTACGAACCCTACAAATTTATAAATAAAAAATAAAACAGTTATTGATATAAAACGATAATATTTACGTTAATAGCGGGGGTTGTTTTGATTTTTAGTTGTATTGTTAACTCACAAGCTTGATTATTTCACACATTGTTGACGTACATGTACACCTATCCCTCACATTGTTGACCTACAAGCATGGC